>APFE031082570.1:11235-94592 GCA_000404065.3 Pinus taeda | reverse complement strand
GTTTAATAAAAGTTTTCCCTGTGTGGAAAATAGCTTCCTGTGTGCAATATAAGCTTTAGTATGGGCTTCGAAAGAAAATCTTTGCACAATGAAAAATGTTTCTATATCTAGCATGATTTATTGACAATTGTAAAGTGAAATATGGAGTTTTTGTACAATTCTTTCAAAAATTCATAAATTTAAATTAATTTAATTTAGTTTTATGATTTTTAGGTTTATAGTTGTTTAATAAAATCTTTCATTGTGTAGAAGTAGCTTCTCGCAAACAATATAAGATTTAATATGAACTTGGCACAAGAAAATCTCCGCACAATAAAACAAGTTTCTATATCTAGCATGACGTACTTAGATAATTATTTTCTTTAAGAAAACAAATTATATATGTATGTAACTGAATTACTTACAAATATTGATTTACAATTGACTATTGCAAAATAAAATATGAAGTTTGTGCACTATAATGCTTTGAAAAAATAGAACCTGTAGTTTAATGTATTATTATTATTATCATCATCATCATCATATCTTATTGTGCAGAGATTTTACTCCGGGCAAGAAGCTTACTCTACATAATGAAAACCTTCATTCTAAGCCCCACACAAAGAAAACTTTATACATTGAAAGAGTGATGTTTTCAATTATCACTTTTGTATATGCATTCATAATAAAAGACATATGGGACAAAATAATAAGTTTTTTTGTATGAGCAACCTTCAACAATGATCAACATAGTTACAATAACTATACTTGTATTCAATTTCAAATGCTAACCACAACAAATGCAATAGATATTTGACAACCAAAATTTTTGCCAAACATTCATTTCCATTGTAAACAGAACTCGAATAGAGTAATGAGTCTTTGTGCTTCAAAAGCCTTGAATAGTAAGGAACATAGTTGTAGTAACAACATTTGCAATCATATTTAAATCCTAATCACTATAGCTATCATTAATATAAACAAGACAAATGCAATAGATATCTCTGAACCAAAACCACTATTAAAAGTTAATTTTCATTGTCATCAATTCTACACCTTTACATAGAATATAAAAGCTCAAAATCATAGTCTTATGAAGTTATGTTCAATCAATGATATTGAATAAATCCAAATAATCCAAAGTAATACAAGTTTACATGCAAAGCAATATCTAAGAATTATTGATATAATTGGTAAACAATTTCAGTATTAGGACAAATTAGACATGAATCCATTTTAATTTTCATTCATTTCAAAAGATTGTTAATATATAAAAGCTCAAAGAAAATATTGGAAAAAACATGTTCAATTAGTGTTTTCTATACAACGTTCTAGAACTTAGGTTTATACAACATGCCATGTGGAACATTATCTCAAAATTGTTTACATAATTGTTAAACATACTGAGAAATAGAAACGAGAGTAGTCATAATTCACACAAGGCATGATTATAAAGCCATGGTCCAGAAAATAATCTTTGTTTCATAAAGAATTTATGAAAATGCTAATACTTAAGTCAGAAAACTAAATGCATTCGTCCCAATGGGGATTGGGGTTGGGGTCCTGTCAACCGTAATCTCTAAAAGTCATCTGCAACAAATAAGGAACCACATTTAGGAATTAGAATATTCCATCATAACATACCCATAAAATTTCAATAATTAAATTCTATTAAAAGAAAAAACAAATTTCCAATGTATTAAAAAACTTACAATATGCAGAAGCACAACCCACTATTGTTTAGCTCTCAACTATCTCTTGGAATCACAAATTTTTCAACGAATTCGTTCACTTTAGCTTCAATGAATTCTTTCATTAGAGTGATAGTAATGTATTGTTTAACATGTTCATTGAATATCTCCTCCTCAACTTCTCTAGTTTCCTCTTGCAATTGCAAATCCAAGGTAGAGTACTTTTCGTTAACACTAGCAAAAGTAATTAGCCATTTGCTAATTTCCTTTGCGGTAAAATCAATTATATCATCGAATTCTATTGCATGCGATTGTTTTAGCTTCTCTAAATCAACCATCAACTTGTCTTTTGCAATTAATCCAACCTCATATGTAATCTACGAACAATTTAAATCCTGCAAAATCGCTACCTCCTTGTGATATGCATCAACTTTTTGATTTTCTTTGCCTCCACACTCAGAAATAATGTCCTCTAATATTATAATTTTTTAAGATCATGCAACCTTGATATACCTCATTCAATCAATATCTGACATCCATTATTTATCTTTTTCTAGTTTGGATAGTAGATCAAGCTTCCGACTAAAAGTTAATAGGTCATTATCTATGAATTCCCAATCTCCCTTGAGCTCAATTTTGACCAAATTGATAGAAGACTTAGTTCTCTGCTTTAAATTCCATAGATCATAAGAATCTTTCCATGCAGATTCAATAAATCAAAATATTTAAGTATTATTAATAATATATGATTTCATTGCATTAAGAATATTGACAGGTTTCTCAAATCTATGAGATCCATCGAGACTAGAAATTGCCAATGGAAGTTTGCGTATTGCTAATAGAGTCTTCAACAAAGGACTTGGGCTTACAGTATCTTCTAGATCTTTTATTTTTTCCTTCAACTTCAAATTTCCTGGTTGTCATAGACTAATAGAATCTGCACGTGCCTCACTAATAGCTTGATGTAATTTCATTAGCCTTGGTGTAGGAACCCCTGATAGATCAACACTCATTTCTTCTCGATCAACAACCTTTTTGTTCAAAATATGTACTCTTTCAATCTTCAATATCTTACTTCCCCTGTCATAATTTGCATCTTGAAATATGACAAAGTTACCATCGAAAATAATGTCTCATTCGGAAATTTTCTCCATCATTTTATAATTTTCTTGCAAACAAGTACTAACCAAATCAGGTAGTACAATGCTATTAACTTCCATGTTTATGGCATTTTCAATGCTCCCTCTTTCAGGTGTACTCTTAGATCTATTTGATTCATCCGTGTGCGCTCTTTCTAGAGTTAATATACTAATAGGCTCTTCGTCACCCCTGCAACCTAATATCCTATCGCCAACCAATTTTTCGCTTCCAGTAGTTCTTTTCCCTTTCCAGCTAGCAAATGAAGTAACATCAGTAATGCGTGTGAAAAATTGAGATTGGCCCACAGAATTTGGGCATCTTTTCTTATATCTTTCTTTTTTGTAGATGATCTCTTTTTCAACAATCTCTTGAACCTTTACTAACACTTTCTAATGTTTTGTTGGTACATTGTGACTTTCCTCACTCTTTTCTTTAGTTCTTGGAAACAAGTTCCTGTACTTCACAAACTCTAGGTGTTTCATGAAAATTATTCCTCTATCAAAGTTGTCAATAGCTTCAGACTCATCTAAGTTAAAAGCATCTAAAGAGTTTTCATGAATGTTAGAATGAGTTGTATTCTTCACAATGACTTTTCCAATAGTAAATATAAAAGAAATAAATTGTTTTTTCTTTTTTTGTTCAAATGTAAGTAGCCAACAATGATATTTCCTGTAGACTTTAACAAAAAAAATACCTATCTAGAACCACGAGTTTCTTGAACAAACCTCGACAACAACAATGGCCTCTATTCAAACCCATAAGTTCGTATAATCATATTTCTTTCTCTTTCCTCATGTTCCCCTTTTCTAGATAGGAAAACCTTATCCTCTGCAAATATTTTCAGAGGATCTTATCTAGTTACCATGCAATACACTTTCCTTACAAACACATATTGAATCAAACAAAAATTTAAAGAAGTTTTGCGCTTCCACAAAATAGGATAGTAGAACTGCATTGGTTCCTCACCAAAATTGAATTTAGGATTACAGGGTAAACCATCAAATACATTCCTTGACACGAGAGTTGTTATCATTTATTCCATAATAAAGAATCAATTGTTCTTGGATAGTTTATGTAACTGAACAACTAATTCATTTGAGATCACATTGACCCAATCACAAATACAATTATTTTTGTATGTCTCATAAAGCACATAGAAAATGAATTTCAGAACATTTGTTTTAATTTCTTGTCCTACTACACAAGTAAAGAGACAAAGAAAACCCCTAAACAAATAAATATCAACAAGAGAAAGATAAGAAGGGACCTTAGAAGTTGGAGAAATGAATTCTTGCAAAATGTTAATCTTGCCACCTTGTGGCGTTAGGAAACTATTTGAAATGGAAAACTCTAAACTGTTGTTTGGTTCTGATAACTTGAGTAACCATCTGAATTCCTTGGGATTCAGAGGAACCTTTTTCTCTCCTATCTTAATTTTCCTCCTTCTTAAATCAAAATTACTTGCACATAGATAAACAATTTCTCTGAAATCAAAGACCTTGAGAATACACCCAGCTTTTGCTAATCCAATACTCCAAAGCTTGTTGCTTGTTTTCTCTTTTATTGATACATTCACATATCACTTATACGTTGTTTAACTATCAAAGCTATCATTGATGTCAGTAAGCGAGTTAACCGTATCATTGCAAATAGCCTCTTTACTTCACCTACTACCCATTTTCTCTTTGCAATAAAAAAAATCGATCAATGAATAAAGTTTTCAAATCTTTCTTAACTTTACATTTCTCTGTTTTCTTCACAAACATTGACTGTTACTGTTACTCATGTGAATTCTTTTACAGAAGACACTCTGAATAAATAGTAATTAAAGATACTAAAGCCAAAAGCATCATGTCCATCTACTTTTCACTTTGCTCCTTCTTCTATATCATTGATATACATGTCATAAGAAACATAAACTTACAAATATGCAATAATAGATGTTGTCTACCGAGGTGATGAATTTTCCCGCATGACAAAAAATCACCGCAATCCGATATTTTTTGTTTTTCAATAAAAATACAACAACACATTTTAACTTGGAGTTAACTCATTATTTTTTATTTATTTTTATTTTTACATTTGTAACTTGGAGTTATGAAAAATTTCCACCATATTTTATCAAGAATGTGCCATAATTCCCATAGTTTTTCATTCATATTTCAAAAGTCTCGTAAAACTTTCAATAATAACTATAAATAGTAAAGTTCATAAAATCATTCACAAATAAATATTATGTGAACACGTATTCAACTATCTTCTACGACAAATCGACTTGACCAATGTTAGACACTACTATGTAAAACCGAACCAAATTTGATTTACAAATGACTTGAATCAACTATTTCCTACAAAACTTGACTCAGTTTCGATGCAGTGGGGTCCTTATTCCACACAAACGAATTTAATTTTAAACTCTTTGATTTCGTGGAATAATATGCGAGGAGGAAAAAACATAAACTTTAGATGTTGTATTGTAAAGGCACAATTACAAAAAAATAATTTGTAAACTAGAAATAATGAATATTTTGTGGATTAAATACTTATTACTATTATGCACTATAAGAATAAGTGTCTTTTTAACGGATGCGAGCAGGTGTTGTTCTACATGAGAACATATGTGCGCAACAAAGAGGAAAAACGTTGATACCTTCTGTGCATAAGTATATTGAATAAAGATGCACACACATACGTACTCGGTAAATTGAATGCTGAAAGCACTAATATTTATCTGCACCAATGTTTTTTGTTAATAAGAGAACAAACATTAGAATAATAAAGAATGTGGATGACAAATTTATGTTCGACAATAAAAATATTTCGTAAAATGCTTCAAATGCAAAATAGTAGCAACAAACATTTGAAATCACTACTACAATAACAAAATATGTCATTTAACATTAGAATTCATTTGAAAAAAAATACTTCTAGCAAATGACAAAAGTCAAGGAATAAAAACTAACACTCTGTAAATCCACATACATTATGCTAATTAATTAGCCATCATTTACAATGTATCCAAACCCCACATAAGTACTTTCATTATAAATTATGCACAAAGAAAAACTCCTATCAGTAATATGTTTACAAATTTGTTAAAAAACCTAATGTTTCTAGTATTCAAACGTTAACCTGTAATAAAAAATTATTGCTATGAAATTCAAAGACAAACATACAAAACATATTCCTTACATCACATGCCCATTCTCCCATATTTGTTACTATTACTTGTGTCAAAATTGTTATACACAACACACTCAATAATTAGCAATTGAACATAACAAAGCTAATCACAATCGTGTACATTTAATCCGCACTTTGACACTACCTTAATATCAATGTTATGTTTGTCATAAGAAACTTAATTTACCATACAAAATAAGTTCTAACTAGTTGTGATAATGATAATCATCTAATAAACTGCCAAATGTGAATAGAAAGTTGGCAAAGGTGAATTGGTTTAAAAGCCTGCAATATTGTAGAGCTTATGTATTTCTGAACTACTGTTATCATCCACGATTTAATAGAAACACCATTAAGACACCATTGAAGATGCCACCTCAAATTCAAAGATAACAGTTTATGGAAGGCAACAAAAGCTCAGACAATACTCCAAGATTTTAAATGAAATTTGCAAAGAGAAAACTTTGCACGATCCACTATTCAAAATATGTAAACTATTAGAAATGACTCCTATCAATATCAATCAATAACTTCCTTCCTTTCTTTGCTCACGATTTTAAAATGATTGTTGATTCATTTCCCTATAAATTGCCACTTGTTACGTTTTTGTGTCCAACATATGTCACAAAATATTTGTATCAGAGATAAAGCTAACATCCAGATATTTCTATAATTCCAATGTTTGTCCTGTCATTAGTATTTAATTAAAAAATGTAACAATTGGGATGAAATCAATTATTATTTGTTTGCGTCATTGAAAATAGTGTTTTTTCATCACTATACTAGCTATTTCAAATGCGTAGAGACTTGTTTCCCTAGAAATCACCACTTGCTACTATTTTGCATCTTAAACACGTTATAAAGATAAAACCACCATCCAGAATTTTTATCGTCCTGATGTCTGTCCTCTGCTTAACATAAAACACAATTGCGGGTAATTACCAGTCCTCTTGCATTCAATTCACCAACTACGCACCTGCCCACGTATTTAGTTAATGTATCCATGTGTAGACGGAACAATAAAATCACACAAGAATTAAAATATAAAATCTAGAAGCATGATTTTCAAAGAATTAAAATATTACTACTAAAATATACTTTCAAAATAAGACAAATACATATGTGCAAGTCCACAGAGGAAATCCATTGTGTGGAAGAAGATATCAAGCTTTCATTGTATGAACCTCAACACTCCACACAATCTATTAATAATCAAATAACCATTGGTATTGTGCCAATGTGTGAACGAAGCTCTCCAAATATCAAATATCAAAGCATTATTTTCAAAGCATTAAAATATTTATACTAATGTATACTTTCAAAATAACACAAATGGATATATGCAGAAGAAGCTATCAAGCATTCATTATGTGAACCTTTTCACTTCACACAATCTATTAATAATAGAATAACCACCCGCACAATCTACTAATATTATATTTCACATGTACTAACTCTAAAAGAGTTAAAACACATTACAATTAAAATATCCCTCTACACATCCTTCATTCCACACAAATTCAAAGCACGGTAAAATTTTCCCACAAGGAAACATGGAAGTGTTTCATACATTGTACAATTTTGCACACATAGGCCAAAGTTTTCATGGTACAAATTAATGCTCAACTGATTCGCTCTAGCATGGTTCACATATTCGTTTTAACGCACAACACTTCTTCCTCACATAGATTCAAGACAAAATCTATTTAATATTGGATAATATGAGTCTAGATTTTATTGTCCAATGATTACGATAATTGTGACAAAAACAACATAAAAGCGATCAATGTAAAGAGTAGCATTAACAAATTGATTTCAAAACCAACAAACTTACATATAATCCATAAAAAATGATAAGGCATCTAAGCCAATAATTGACATCTAAGATCTAAAATCACTCCATCTTTCACATTGTAAAATATATTCTCTTAGCGCACATACTACGTTCTCCCACAAATACTTTTTCCTTCGCATAGTAAAATCTTCGCAGATGGGAACATAATAATATTAATTCGAATTTTTTTTCAGCCTCCACCTCCCCCCACCAGCAAGCCTATGCAAAGCACTTACAACTGCATCAATTCTGGCATCATTGAGCAGAGCTACAACAAAAGGACCCTCGTTCTCCTACACATACTCTATCCTTCACATAGTAAAAGCTATGTACAAGGAAACATGATAATATTAATTGGAGATTTGTTCATCCCGTCCCCTCCAAGGCCTATGAAAATAACCTACAAATGCATCAATTCTCGTGTCATTGACCAAAGAAATGTCTATGTAAGAGTACTCACCAATGAAATGTCAGAGCACCCCAGGTTATGCAAAGCAACCCCCATTCCCCCGCACATACTCTATCCTCCGCACAGTGAAATATCCGCACAAGGAAACATAATAATATTAATTATGGATTCGTTCATCTCCCCCAGTCCTATGCAAACAATCTGCAATTGTGCATCAATTCTCGCATCATTGAGCGTAGAACTAACATAACAGTGTCAGAGAACTCACCAACGCAATGGTCACTCACAAAATTACTTTTATTTTAATTTTATAATGTTATGTGAGATTCGTTCAGCCACCCTCTAGGCCTATGAAAACAACCTGCAACATCATCAATTTTCGCATCATTAAGCAGAGAAATAACATACCAGTGTGAGTGTTATAGGACTCACCAACGCAATGGCCACTCACATAATTACTTTTATTTTAATTTTAAAACGAATTGTTAAGGACTGAAAAATACTTAGAATAATTAAAACACCCTCTACTAGGGGAATTATGTCCCATTAGAGCTTCCTTAGCTAATTTGAAATTAGAAATAACATTTATTGAAAATTTGAAAATTATTTTTGAATTTATGCAAAAAAAAAAATATTAATCATTTTCCTAAAACTTTGGTTAAAATTACAAAAACAAAGCCAAATAATGCAGAGTCAATGCAACTTGACTGCAAGACGAATGTTATATTCCCTAACGAGGGAGTGACTAATAAAGTTTGGGTGGATATTCCTTATATACTATAACATTGTTATAATTTATTATTATTATTATTATTATATATTATTATATATATATATATATATATATTATATATAATTATATATATATATATATATATATATATATATATATATATATATATAATTATATATATATAATATAGTATTATATGTTGTTTACTATTCATAAAGGATTAGAAGGTTGTATATTTTTGCACATTAGAAAGGAGGTTTTTTAGTTTTTGGTTTTAAATTTGGAGATGAAAATTTTGACATGTGTACACCCCTATGGCTTTGTTTTTCAAACATTTACTACTTTTAGGACACTGAATATTATTGAATGTAATGGTGACATAAGCCATGATGAAACTTATATGATGATGTAATTAATTTATTAATAAATGATTTAATAAATAAATTGCTTGGAAATATTCAACAAAGAGCACTAGAGTTAGAAGACTTCTTGCCAACTTAGAAAACTTGTTGGTGGTCAAGTCCACATTATAGACCTTCCCTAAAAGTCTCCTAAAAATCCCTAGGATAAATTAAATTAACATAATGAGAGAGAAATATTATGTTAATCACTTAGTTGAAGAAAAATACTAAGTGGGGTGGAATAAAGCACTATGGGAGAAAAATGTGTGCTTTAAAGAAAAATAAAAGGGTCTTTTCGAAAAAACTAAAAGAAAAAGGCCTAGGAAAAAGGTTAGCAGACCTTAAAGTGGGACACTACTAAAATCCCCTGGGAATAAAATCTATAAAATGAACCACCTAAGAATTGATGGGGGGTTGATTCCTGGCAACAAGAATTTCTTAGCTCGAGGGGAACTATTGGAGACAAGTCATGGTTGGGTGGAACGTGTTTAGTACTGAACATTTCCTAAGCAACAATTTTGGGTCGAAGAAATTTTGTTCATGTATTATTATAGATTTGAATTCATTTAAATTTCTACACTTAGTTTTACATATTCTCGTTTGCATGCATACTCTAACTATTATCCTATAGGTTATGGAATCCTGTTCACAAATCTCTGTGTGCATGCATATAAGGATTAATTAATATTAGTAACTATGATGGATTTGATGACATAAATACATTTATGATTCAACATAATACACCAATAGTTGAATTAAATGGTTCTCGACTTATAACACCCTAAATATGTATGGGATAGAGGGGTAGATAATTGAGGATTTCTTCTAATATGTAATTTCTACTAGCGAATAAATAGATTTTATGAATCATGTTAGTTGACTAATAGGTGATTACCAAAAATGAAATTAAGTACATAATTGTATAGCCTATACCTCATAGAAGTGTCCTTTACATTAATTTTGAAAAGGATAATAGAATTTATAGTTTATATCTTCTATGCACTTTTACCAGAACGGTTACCATTTTTACATCATGAAAGAAAAGAAAAAGAATTGTTCCACTGTTTTGAATTATATCAAATGTCACCCCAGAACCATGAACAAAAGTTACATATATCAGAGTAAATAATCCTTTCTCATAAGGGGATTTAGAATGAAAATTGGAATGTATATGTTACTTCTACTGTTAATTCATTGCATGTTTTGGTTACAAGTCTAGTTATAAAAATATCATAAGAATAGAGGGTATTGTTGAATACAAGCATGCAAACATATTCTTGAGTTACAAATCCCTTGTATCCTTCATAATTAAAGAAAAAAATAGGGATATTGGAAGAAGCTATACCGGAAAAAAGGAAGATAAAATTTTGTTGAAAAATGCAACAAGAAATTCTCAATTTGATTTTTCCTTCATTAAATTGAGAAAATTTGAATTTCCACATCAACAGATAACTTGGATGCAATCAAATTGTGTGAAATGGATCATGTCACCCATTTGAATTAGTAAATTCGAGTTGGAGGAGTTAAAGTTTAGTTAAGCACGTGTGATTGCTAATTTGTAGCAATCAAGGTCAGTTATCTCAAGTTATTTTCAATTAAACTAGTTCCAATTGTTGGAGGAACTAGTGGAAGGTTAGTTGTACAATGGGACTTCAGTCAAACTCAGTGATAATCTAGTTAACTCATCAATCAACCCAAAATAGCTAGTGCACGCAGAGAATTTGAGTTCCCCAGCTATGGTGGATATTCTAAGGTAGTGTAACATCAATTGTAGACTAGTCTTGAGTGTGCAGGTGTTTCATGAAGCCATATGATAAACCTTGGGAATTATACAATCATTTTGGAGGAATTTCCTAAATAATAGGGGCCTAATTTCTCAAGGAATTATGTAAGGAAATAGGGGCTCAAGTAGAAGTAGAAATTGACTAAGTGTAGGTCAAAGCTTCTCAGTGAGTAGAGAGATAGGTTATTCACTTGCAGGTTGTGCTCAGTTGAGCAAAGCAATTGTGATAGATATCTATTCATCAGATTAATCCAAGCATACAACGGGTTTTTTAGAGATTTCTTTCCCCTGGAAAAAATACTATTTGCATGTGTGTTATTTCTCATTGCATGTTTGTGATTGATGTTCCAAATTGTGAATTGAATTTCGTTGAGTAGTAGAGTAAGTTTGCATCTTGTGATTTTGAACAAAACTTCATGAGAAATTGCAAATATACACCATAATTTCTACATGATATCAGAGCTTAGAGAAGGAATTTCAAAGTTGTTTCTCAGGAGGTTTGAATTTATAGTTCATTTTTGCGGGATCTCTTCAGAGTTGAGAAGATGAACTTTAATGGGATGAGGCTAGAGTATGCCTTAGAAGGCACCTCTAATTTCATCGCATGGAAGGATCACATAGAGGTGGTATTGGATGACAATGGATTGCTAGAATACATCAAGAGAGATGTTGCAAAACTGACAAAATTTGATGTCCAAAACCTTACTCAGTGGAAGAAATATGTATCCAAGGTGAGGAGAATAATATTGGAGGGAGTGGAGAACCACATTGTCACCGATATCCATGGGAAAAAAATTCTTATGCAATGTGGCAGGCACGGGCAGTTCTGTTCCATAATAGTAGTGACCACAGGACGCTGGCACTCAAGGATAAAATTCAAAATATAAAGATGCAAAAGAATGACACTATCCCGTAGTATCTGATTAGGTTCACACAAGTTGGTGATGAGCTTGCAGGAGTTGGTGTTACTGTTTTAGATGATGATTATGTAACCCTAGCCCTTCTAGGCCTTCCCAAGAGCTGGTGTAGCTACCAATATTCGGTGAATGGGAGGGAGAAATTACTAAATTGGAAATGCTTATGGTCTGATTTGGTATAAGAGGAAATAAGGTGGAATACTAGAGATGGGACTTCATCCATGGATGAGGGAAGAAAACTTTGAATTGGTTGGAAAGGGAAAGATGAGAAAAGGGAAGAAATATAAAACCAAACCAGAATCTAGCCAAGGGGGAAAGAAGAAAGATTAGTTAAAAATTAAATGCTTCCATTGTAATGAATTCAGGTCTATGCCATGCAGTGTCCACACAAAAAGGCATGTAAGAAGACCTTAGGAAGAGTAGCAGGTGAAGCCTTAGATTCACAGTTCAAGATTGACTTTACCATTATCACATGCATGACCAACACAGTGATGGGGAGAGTGTGGTACTTGGTCTCATGTGCCTTGTTCCACATGACAAGGTGTAGAGATTTTTTTAGTGACCCAGAGGATAAATATTTGCAGATTCTTATTGACCTAAGGGACGACAAAAGGCACAACGTGATCGGGGTTGGAATAGTCACATTTTAGAGGGAGTCAAGCTCCCCTCCTAGAATCAAGGATGTCATGTTTGTTCCAGGCCTAGGGAAAAATCTCATCTCTGTTGCAGTTTTGGAAGACCGTGGTTATGATATGATCTTCAGCAAAGGAAAAACATTCCTGAGACACATAGTCATGGAACAGGTGAATTAGTTCAGAGATTGAGGTTTGTGTGAAGAACTTGTATAAGATATATGTGTAAGACTATGTATGATTCATTAAGTGCTAAAAGACTTGACCATTTACATCATGTTGCCTTGAATATTATGTAGCAATAACCATTGGCCTCCCTAAAGGAGCACTTGAGCAACACGATGTATGTAAAGGATTTACTTTGTGGAAGTACACAAAATCCACATTCCATGATCAGGACAACAAAGCCCATATAGTCCTAGAAAGGATCCACTCTGATTTTTGTGGACCTTTTTCGACAACCTATACTATCAGACAAAAATATTTTGTCATTTTTATTGATGAATTCTCACAAAAGTGATAGATCTTCTTCCTGTTGAAGAAAGATGAGACATTATCCAAGTTCATAGAATTCAAGGCACTGGTTGAGAAAGAAACCGACAAGAAGGTGAAGGCTCTCAAGAGCAATAATGGAGGTGAGTATGTGTCAAATGAATTCAAAAATTTCTGTGTGAAAGAAGGCATTTGACAAGAGTTAGCAACACCCCACAATCCACAGTAGAATGGGGTGGCTAAGAGAAAGAACTATATCATTGTGGGAGAAGCAAGGGTGATGTTCCATGAAGAAGGTCTACCTCCGCATTTATGGGCCGAAGCATGCAACACAACAATCTATGTACAAAACTAGAGTCCTCATTAGATTCTAGGCATGATTACGCTGAAGGATGCTTTCTCGGGGAGAAAGCCATATGTATCACACTTTAGGATTTTTGGAGCCACTATTTATTTCCATGTCTTCAAAAAATCAAGGAAGAAGCTTGAGCTAACAAAAAAGTTGGGGGTATTTGTGGGTTACAAAAAAACTCACTAAAACTATTATGTGTACTTGTCATCCCTCAGAATGGTAGTTGTGCGAAGGGATGTAAAATTTTATGAGGAGAGATCCATGCGGTGCTCTCTTGAGAGGGAGCTTCAAATCCCACCAGAAGAGGAGATTTTATCTCCAAAGGAGGAGCCTCAAGAATTTGTGGAGTAGCGATAAGTAGAGGAGCAGATATTGTAGGCATCCACTCAAGAAAAACCATCCAAAGAAGGCAAAAAAAGAAGTAGGA
Source organism: Pinus taeda (assembly GCA_000404065.3). Lineage (NCBI taxonomy): Eukaryota > Viridiplantae > Streptophyta > Pinopsida > Pinales > Pinaceae > Pinus > Pinus taeda. Next base: position 80,619 of record APFE031082570.1, on the reverse strand, counting down.
AAGTTGATAGACTTGTGGAGGATGCTAGGGAGAATGTGGGAGCTCTTTCAAATTTGGCAGGCAGAGAAGGTTACCTGATTAGTACATTGGGTACATGGCTCTAATGACTAAGCTTATAGAGATTTATCCATCCTCTTTCAAGGAAGTAGTAGAGAAGACTGTATGGGTTGATGAAATGGCAGAGGAATATGAATCTGTTGTAAAGAACAATTCTTATTAAGTGGTCCCAAGACTAGTAGATAAATTAGTTATGGATTCAAGATGGATCTTCAAGGTGAAGTAGGTAGTAGATAGAAGCATAGAGATTTATAAGGCAAAATTTTGGGCCAAGGGATACTCTCAAGTTGATGAATTTATTATGAGGAGACCTTTGCTCGTGTATCAAGATACTCTTCCATTAAATCAATTCTTTCTCTAGCTACGCAAATGGGGTGGAAGATCCACTAGATGGATGTAAAAACAACATTCCTCAATGGGGTTATTCAAGAGGAGGTGTACATAGAGCAACCAAAATTTTTTGAGGCATTTGATCAGGAGTCCTATGTATGCAGACTCAAGAAATCATTGTATATTCTCAAAAAATCACCCCGTGTTTGGTACACCAAGATCGACAACTATCTCACTAGTTTGGGATTCACCAAAAGTGAAGCAGATGAAAACTTCTATCACATCTTGGTATAAGGTAAATTGCTTATTATTGTCTTGTATGTTGATGATTTGACTTTAACTGGTGATGAGAATCTGATAAGATATTGCAAGGAGGACCCTGTAAGGGAATTTGACATGAAGGACATGGGTCTCATGCATTACTTCCTCGGGTTGGAAGTATGGCAAGGTGATGGGGAACTGTTTATCTCTCAAGGAAAGTATGAAATGAGATACTATAGAAGTTACACATGGAGAGTTGTAAACCCACGGAGATACCTCTAGTGACCAAATGGAGGAAGGAGGATGTCACTTTAGATGAGGAAGCAAATGCTACCATTTACCGTCAACTAGTGGGTTCACTCATGTATCTTGTAAACACAAGACCAGATATGTTCTATGCAGTAAACCACCGTAGCCAAACTATGGTTAGGCCAAATAAATTATTTTGGAAGGTAGAAAAACATGTATTTTGGTACCTCAAAGGCACTACCTAGTTTGAACTACGGTATAGACAAATAGACTGAGTGAAGTTGTGTGGCTTCACAGATGCAGATTGGGCAGGGAGTGCATCAGATCAAAGAAATACATCAGGTGGAATTTTCAGTGTTGGGTCCATAGACCTAACATTTTCTTGGTACATCAGAAATCAAATATTTGTGGTGCTCAACTCGGTAGAAGTATAATACACAGTTGCAAATTAAGAAACATGTGAGGCAATCTGGATGAGAAAGATACTTGTTGGAATATTTGGTTAGATGATGGATCCAACTATGATCTATTGTGATAATTAGAGTTTCATCAAGCTCTCTAAGAATCCTATTTTTCATAGTCGGTCCAAGCATATAGATATATGGTATCATCATTTATGGGACTGTGTGTAGATGCAGATAATGTTGCTACACTACATTCCAACATAGGAACAAGATGTTGACATTTTTACAAAGGCCTTGTTAAGAAGGAAGTTCGAGTCTACTAGTGCAGGATAGGGGTGGTTGATAATCCCTTTCTTGCTGAGAGGGAGTGTTGAAAAATGGAGCAAGAAATTCTCAATTTTATTTTTCCTTGATTAAATTGACAAAATTCGAATTTCCACATCAACAAACAAATTGGATGCAATTAATGTTGGCATTATGACATAGATTTGGCGCTATGACACAGGTATTTTCCTTGATGGCAACTCTCATAGATGATAGATCATAGTTCAGGCTCACAGAATGAAGAAAGAAAGGTATATGCAGGTTCCCATTTACCAAGCCATGTGTACACGTGGGTTCGCAGACCAAAATGCGCGTATGAGCATACACACGCACTTTCACAAAAGGAAAGGCACATACATGTTGGAAAAATTGGTTTTGGTTCATGGTATTTGGACCATGGTATTGTGATCCATGGTATTGGTCCAAGGTATCTTGTCCAAAGTGTTGACCCCAGGTATTTGGTCAAAGGTATTGATTCTAAGTGGTTTTGGACCATGGTTTTGAGCAAGGCCTAAGACTATAAAAGGAGGAGAAGATCATAAGGCAAAGTCACTCATGAATTGAATATCTAATGAAGAGCAAGATCTATAGGTGATTGGGTTATGGTGCACAACTAGATTTGAATCAAGGATGAACCTGAGCGCTTGATGAAGGATAAGTTCTATTGATGGGTCAAGATCTTAAGGCTTGAAGAGAAGTATCTTTGTGTGGTTTTGATCTTTTATCTGAATAATTGGCACATGTCGTAATTTGTAAATATGATGATCTGGGTATAACTGATGTCTAAATAATTGTAAAGGTTAAAATCATCATTTACAGATCTATACGCAGGTTCATTATAGCAAAGACATGTATACATGCTGGTTTGACATTTCAAAAGTGCATATACGCAGGTTTGCCTTGATACAAGTGTGTATGCACATAGGTTCGTCACATTGAAGTAGCGTACACCTCATAAAATATGCTTTAGCTACTTTTGATTGCTGTTGTAGCGTTTTGGATTTTGGCTTGGGTTTTGGTTACTGTTACTGTACTCTAGTTATAACATTCAGAGAAGTGATTGTTTGATTTAGTTTTTGGTTGGTGCAAAGGAGATTGGTTGATGCATATATGTTTGACGTTTGATTGAAGTTATTTATGGATCCAGTCTGAAAATTTATGAAACGTGGTCCCTGGAAGAAAAGAGAAGGTAGTAGCCTTATGTAGGCTAGCACCTACCTACTAGTACATCAGCTAGTACAAGAGCTAGGGGGTTGTAGCTCCCTTTCACGAGAAGCTGGAGAACGAGAGAAGGTTGTAGCCTTCTACAGGTAGAAGCCTGCGTATTGGTATAAGACTGCACCAGTACAAAATATTGTAAAAAGAAGTTTTTTTATTAAAAGAAAGATAGAGATGATTGTAGCAAGTGGTTTCAACCACATTGGGTTTCCACCTTATATCTTGTATTCATGTGTGTGACTGTTTGTTCTATTTTTACTACTCCTGGTTACTGTTTATATGGTTCTGATGCACAGATTAAAGATAAACTTATGAAGAATTAACTAAATTATAAGTTTACAGGATATACGCTAGTTGCCTTATATACAGTTGCGTATACACGCAAGTTTCAATAATTGAAGTAGCAAATATGAATCAGAATATGGAAATGAAATATTATTGACTTGCTAATACTGATTCACCTCCCCTCTCAATATTATTTCCAACAATTAAATTGTGTGATATGGCTTGTGTCACCTAATTTACCTAGTAAATTTTAGTTGGAGGAGTTAGAGTTTAGTTAAGCATGTGTGAATGCTAATTTGTAGCAATCAAGGTCAGTTATCTCAAGTTGTTTTCAGTTAAACTAGTTCCAACTATTGGAGGAACTAGTGGAAGGTGAGTTATGCAGTGGGAATTCAGTCAAACTGAGTGATCATCTATTTAACTAATCAATCAAACAAAAATAGCTAGTGCATGTAGATAATTTGATTTCCCCAACTATGGGGGAGATTCCTAGGCAGTGTAACAACAATTGTGGACTAGTCATGCATGTACAAGTGTTGCATGTAGTCAAATGATCAGCCTTGCGAATTGTGCAATCATTTTGGAGGAATTTCCTAAATAACAAGGGCCTAATTTATCGAAGGAATTGTGCAAGGAAATAAGGGCTCAAGAAAAGGCATAAATTGACTAAGTGTGGGTTAGAGCTTCTCAATGAGCAGAGATATAGGTTATTCATTTGTAAGTTTTGTTCAGTTGAGAAAATAAATTGTAATACATCTCTATTCATTAGATTAATGCAAGAAGGTCGCTTTTTAGCAGATTTCTTTCCCTTGGAAAAAGTACTATGTGCATGTGTGTTATTTCTCATTGCATGTTTGTGTTTGATGTTCTAAACTGTGAATTGAATTTCGCAGAGTAGTAGAGTATGTTTGTGTGTTTTGATTTTGATTAAAAATTCATTAGAAATTTCAAATCTACATCATAATTTATATAAATTGACTAACAAGTGTCCTTTATGAGGAAAAAGTTTGAAGGGATGTAATGCAGAAACTTACACTATGCCATAAATAAATGGTACTCAGTCAATACCACTGTAGAAAAAAAATTCCTTTAGATGTTAATGTTTCTAGTATATCCATCTTAAATGGAGAGACACTACCTGTAGATGGTGTAATGATAAATATTGTGCAAAGGGGGGCTCAAGTAAAATAAAAATAAAACATAACAGTGAGTTTCCATAACGAGTAATTAAAATGAATATGCTAGTTGTAGTCTATTTTTTTATACCAAAATAATTATTTCCCAAAAATTACTGCATCGTCTAATGAAATTAGTCATGAAATGATGGCTGTGAATCCTGGATAGAATAAATGGGGATTAGATATGCCATCAATTTTTCATATGCTTTAAGGATTATGAATACAAAATAAAACAATAATAATTGTAGACACAAAGCAATATAATTGTTATGCCTAAGTGCCAGACATACACAAAATACATTTTCTAGAATTCTTCATCGATTCAGAGCTTATCAATAATATTAAGAATGACAGGAGAAAATTCTTTGTAAGTTAAGTATTCCAGTATATTGAATTAAATACGAAGTCAAAATATAGAGTATTAGTGTTCACTAGTTTATAGAAAAAATAATGAACCCTCTTTTTCAACACCTCCAACACATGTTGAAATAATATGTCTAGAATGGAAGGGGTCTGAAATAAAAATAAAAAAATAAAAAAATAAAATATACATTCCATACAATGAATCCACCATGATATAATAATTCAATATAAGCCTTGTATATGTGAGAAAAATGTGGAGTGATTCTGTCTATTTGAAACAAAAAGACTAGCCAAACTAGCCGACTTGGAAAAAAGCACACGGAGGGAAACATTACCCCAATATAGAATGAAATTTGAAAAAAAATTGCAACTGTGTTGGAACTGTTCCTTGGCAATCCAAAAGAAAAAGAAAAAATCTTTCGTACCTGTAGATAACAAGTAAAGGTTCTGGTCAAAGAAAAGGGCATTATGTATAAAAAGAGATGGTATGAGTAAACAAAGAAAATAATTTCCATTACCTAGTTGTAGATGACTTCAATTATCCAAGGAGCTTGTAATGTCCATACAAAGGAAAAAAATACCAAAGAAAAAAAACTAGGGGTCAATACTCTTCACACCCATTATAGGAAATCTATAAATGGAATAATTGAATGTGTCAAATACAGCTAGGCTACAAGAAGAAACATTTGGAGGAAGTAACTAGGTGATTGAGCAGAATTCACAGGCCTGAAGTGAGAAGTGGTGTCGCCATGGCTAAACTCAGATGCCCTAGAGAAGTGGAAGCATAATGAAAAGAAACCATAATAGAATATAAGTTTTTTTCACTGGAAGGCAACACATTGTAGTTCTGGTCTACGACATGCGAAACCCAAAAATATCTGAAGGAAAAACTATGAAAAAAAATTGCGAGTCCAGAAAGGAGTTAAGTAATTAGTAGGGTCAATTTTCAATCCACCATACTCATGATTCACACCATAAGAATACAATGTTATCTTAGAATATGTGTGTGTGTGTGTGTGTGTGTGTGTAGAGGGTTAAAGACCTAGGTCAAAAGGGCACTTCAGTTGGTGTAATTAAAGAATACCTTCAATTAGCTGAGATTCAGAAAGGGTAAACCTTGGGTAAATTAGGAGAACCTCATGAAGAAAAGGAAGAAGAATACTTTTGTAATGTAAAAGTAATCAAGTTAATCAAAGGGAATACAAGAAATAAATGAAGTTAACATTGGAAAAATATTAACTAGAGCAAGCCCTGAAACACAAAAACCATAAATTTAATGAAACAAGGTAGACATCTATTTTAAATACTATCTGAATGTAGAATAATGGTTTTTGTGAGTACTAAGTGCTTAAACAACATTCCTCCAAATGGAAAAGGTAGACGTCATAATTTATAACCCTGAGATATGTAGGAAAAAAAACCCTCTTTCATCGTTGCGACACTCTACAATGCAACCAAGTTAGAATAGAATAGAAATGGGTTTCTAGAAACAAGACTAGGGTTAGGGGGAAGACCCAACATGTATTTGTCATTGGATATGAACCACATCCTCCTGACCATCGATTTGAGTCATGAGTGGAATGCATGTGCCATCACGTGAATATCAAAGATGGAACCAACGAGGAGTCATCGTGTGTGCCTTGGTGGTAAGGACTTACATTCCAATAGGTTCAATTGTTTTTTTTCCAAGTGGGCACACAATACCACTTAACCATCATCCAAGTAAACCATTAATATGATAAAAGGTTATGATGCCAAACATCCATTGAGAGAAAAACATGCATAAACCACCCTTGTATATATTATATATATATAATATATATATATATATATATATATATATATATATATATATATATATATATATATAATTCTTTCCTTGGCTATAATCAATAAATAATTGACATAACCTCATCTTAAGGGTATCAGGTGCATGTAACAAAGCTATAAGTAGTGCCTTCATGAATAATAATATTTTTCAAAGATATATGAAGGATGAGACTAGGTTAAACTAGGATGGATGGGTACATATAAAATTGTCCTCTTAAGTTATCCTAATTGGAACATGAGGGATGTAGTGGAGCTTCTATCGATTTCATTTATCGTTACTAAATAAGCCTCCCCAAATCCTTGAAGAAATTTAATCTAATAATGCAACTTACAGTTTGTATGTATAGAAGGGAAGCAAGTGAGGATAGGAAGAAAATCTTGAATAATAGTACAATTATAAAATACCATGAGAGTATATGTATTAGTGTTAGTATTTGAAAAAAAAAAAACAAAGACACCGACCTGAATCATGGATAATATATTTAATGTCCATCATGCAAGGATAACCAAACTATCCATATAAGGCGAGTAGCTTAACATAAGACCAACGATTTATAAAGTAAGTGCAGAACATAAATTCAACATAAGCCACCCTTGAGCGGTCTCATTGATTACATAGTAGGTAAAATAACTAGATATATTTATAGTTCCTATGGTGCCCATTAATGGAAGAAATAGTAACCCAACTAGTTGATGCATTCCACCTCTTTAGGATAAGTCCAATGTACATAAGTAGAGATGAAGGATTGCAAGACAAGTATTACTTAGTTAGATAGATTAATTTACTCTAATAGAGTATTTTTGAAGTCAAAGTGTAACTAAGAGCACACCCTTTACAAAAAAAAACCTATCGGTAAATAATTTGAGTACACAGATATATGAGTATTGTAAATGCACAAGGAAAAAAATAAAAAATTTGTGGAAATTACAAAATCCAACCTTCACCATTCTAAAAAACATCTCAAAATTATTCAACTTAGAAATATAAAAAAAAAACTCTTACAATTAGGCTACATGCATCAAAAAATCTGGGGCACCAATGCTTATTTCCATTTTTTTCCATTTGTTTAACTACTATTCATAGAAGACATGACTTTTGTATCATTTAGACTACACACATCAGAAAATCGGGGGGTGCCTGCTCTTGTAAAAGATTGAAAGTGTCGAGCAAAGTAATCTTCTCATTATTCTAAAACAACTAAGTAGATTACAAAGGACACACATAGGATACAAATATAATTAATAATTGAACTGGAACTCTACTAGAACTCAACCGAACTGAACTAAACTAAAACTGTCTATGACACCTAGTAGACAACTAACTAGTGGTTGGAATTATTTCTTCCAACACTTTCCTCTAATTACAACCACTCATTTCAAAGATTAAAAACCCATAGCTAAATAAAATATCACTTACAACTAAACTTTTTCTTTTAAACTAAGATGCGTGTTGGTATGAGTCTCAATTAGGCTTACAATTAAAAAAAAATTGACATCAACTCTTGGGCTAAATTTATTTTTCTTTTCTTCGAGATCCTGTACCCTATAAATTTATTTAGCTGTCTTTTTGTTGTAGGTTTCAAATTTCAATTTCTTCATTTGTTGGTGTAGCTCTTCCATTGTTTCTTTAGGTTGTCCATGCATGTCCTATATTTCATCAAAAAATTTCTTGTATTTGGATTTTTGCCACATGTCATCTTCTATAGTGTGATTTTCATCATAAATATTTTGATCATCAATTTTCTACAACATAGATTCATAATAATAATTTATTTATTCAGGAGTCAAATACATGGAAATTTAATTAATGTTTTCATTTTCTACATCTTCCATGCTATCTTCAACATTCATTACTGCAAATTCTATGCAGATTTCATCAACACATGGTGTTTCAAGCCATGCTTTAAGGAACTTTATTTCTTCTTCAAATTTGTTTGCTTCTTCTTGGTTGTTGCTTATATCTTCACACTCAAAATAAATGAAAAGTTTAAAAACATCCATCGAACAATATCAATTCTGTTCAATCTTCTCTGTAATGAGACTTTTCTCCTCTTGTGCTTCCTTCTCTGCCTCTATTGATTCCACTTCTTTACTAGCCTTTGTTGATGCAAACATGTTGTTTTCCACTTGGTTTTAAGACACTAGTGGAATTTTGTCACCAAATAACATCATATTAATGAGATTATTCTATTGCAACCATTCATCACTAGCTAACTATTCTTCATCAAATTTGACATCAACAATTTTAATCACTGGATTAACCAAACCATTTACTAATTCAAAGACAACTTTATTGTCATAAGAAAGATTTGTTGTTGGATTCACTAAATCGTCATCCACTTGTGGTCGTGCATAGTGGGACTCACGAGCATCTATGTGTTCTTTCTTTGTGTTGGTAATACACTATCATCATTGTCATCCACTTTCAAGTGGTATTCACCAAACTCTTCATCCTTTTGTAGATCCGATGCTATAGATCCACCTTCCTTTTCATATTCAACTTGATTACTCCCCCTTACACCAAAACTCCTCTCAAGGATTCCCAAGCCTCCATAGATGTCTTTGCATCTACAATAAGGGGAAGAATGTTGTCATCTACACATTGCTTTGTGCATTTTAATGGGAAGGAATTGTTTTTCCTTTTAACTTTGAAGTATTTCATATAGACCTCAAATGAATCTTATTGTTTCTTTGACTTTCTTATCCTTTTGGATCCTCCCATTTCTACCCGGTTTTCTTCTGTGAAGTTCATAAGAACTTCACTCTTGATATATTCTCTGCACCATAATCTTGCTCTTCTCTTGATCTATTCTGCTACTATTTAAATTTGTGGTTCAAATCTTCTTCACGCTTCTGCTATGCACTAAACCTTTAGTATTATTCCACAATGGATTTCTTTGTCCTTTTTTGTAAAAGTCTTTCAAACAAATCCTTTTTTAAATAGAATAAAAGAAATTTTAGATAAACCCTTTGAAACAAGCCCTTTTAAAAATAAATGAAAAACTCTAAAACAATATAATAACACATATTTCATTAAAATTAATATTTTTTTATTACAAGGACATCATTAGAATTGAGTTTTTTGGTTATTTTTAAATTCTAGATTCACTATTTAATTTCAAATTTATTAAAATATGTGTTTAATCTCTTTTAATCTTGGTTCATCTAATCCCTTCATAAATATGGATAAGGAAGAGAACCAACATTGGACATTGTAAAATTATTAGAGCACATATACAGATCTAGTTGAAGAATAATTGTACAAACTCGTAAGAATTGAAAATGAAAATTGGAATTGAGAATGGATTTGATTACTCAATATTGATTTTAGACTCAATACATAAAGAAACTAAGCTAAGCTTAGTTGTACATGCAATAGTTAAGGCTAATTAAAGCTAACTAAATTTAAGTGTGCTTTACGTTCTGTTAATGTGCACATGCACCACATGCAAGCACTAGAGTTAACAAACTAAAGCCAAGTGCACACTGTTATAGACATATTTGGGCACATCAACCCCAAACTCATATGTAGATGATATTAGGGCTCATCAACCCATAAAAGAGTTGTTTTATACCCTAAAGAAACTTAGTCATGTGAATGCCTCATTCCCTAAAAGTTCCATCTCATAAATCATCCAGAAAGTGCCTAAATTGAACCATATCTGAAAGCCTTGTGTTAGGGTGAGATGCATCTCTCCTACTACACTGTCTAAGTGAGATGCATCATAGTTTGCCCCTTTAGTAAGTGATATGGGTGAGGTTGGACAAAATTCTAGAATATTTTGTTATTTGGTTGCTCATGGAATCTTCTAGAAACTTCTCCTGTACCACTTGCCTCCCTGAATTCATCCAAGGATGACCAAGGGAACTAGGAAACCACCTCCAATTCCCCTCTCTTGTGGAACTAATTTCAAAAAATGGAATGGCATTCATCATCCCCATTGATGACTCACCCTCTTGCAATCATCTATAAAAGGATCTCCCATCCAAGAGATGAGAAGGTTGAATTGTTGTGAATTCTAAGGAAGTGTTGCTAGTTCAGTATTGAGGAGAGAGCATTGCATTACTGTTGGTGTGTTCTTGCTAATTCATGAGGTGTAGAAGGATTGAATTTGGGAGGATGGTGCTGGATCAGACAATTGGGTTGTAATTATCCTTATTATCAATAAAGTTATTTGATATTTTTCCCAATTGATTGTGTTAATTGTAAATTCTTTCATATGTTCATTATATCTTTGATTCTATAATGTTTATGTTGTGATACATCATGATGCTTTGACAATTCTTTGTTGCTTTAGCTGTGCAGGTACTCTCTAAGCGTGTTAAGTATGGGGAGGAGTTATGTGATCAGTAAAAGGAGAGGGAGCTCAAGCAAGGATCAAGCGAAAGTTCCAGGTTGTTCCTCTACAATCTTTCTCTTATCGATCACTCATAGGAAAGATCATTGAATTTCTTTAAACTATTGTTTCTAGGTTAGCTACCAAACCTAGAGGGTTAGTCATTCGACAAGACACTAATTTTCGCAGAAAAATTGGTGACCATACTGGGGAAGACAGATGTTTGTTTGTTGCTATGTGTTGTTCTATGTTGAATTACATAAACTATAGATAGAGTCTGAAGCTAGCCAGGAAGCTTTCGAGCCACTCTTGTTCTATAATTGCGTAGTAGATAAATGCTGCTTTAGTCAATCTCTGGTTTAGTTTATGAGTTAAAAATTTGACTTGAAAACACATCTAGATGGCCTTTTGGTAGCTCTAAACTCTTAGGACATTCCATCATACTTTGCTTATTATTATTCATCAAAACCAAGCTTGATCTATTGAAAACTACTGCAAATTTGAGCCAAAAACACTTTCAGAAATCGCTCCCTGGACCATCGCACCGTCTTGGACTGTAAAGTGAGATGCATCTCAGTTCTCGAATGGGAAAAGTGCTATGCATCACAGTTTGGCCCTCTAGTAAGTGCAATGGATGACTAAAACTCAATTTTCCCATCTAGGAGTTGAGGTTTTTGACTACTTTTCGTTCCTGTTTGGTTGCTTGTTGAATATGAACAATGTCTCATCACTAAATCCAACTTACATCACTTAGATCAACCTCTATTTAGATTATCATTAGTGAATGTTTTTGTGTATTTTTTTTTCATTTACAATCCATTGTTGAAAAATAGTGTTAATCGATTTTTCGTTTCGATAGAAAAGGTGTCGTAAAATATTCAGTTTTCATCAAAAAAGTGAAGTTTCGTAAATTCCTCCATTTGCTAATCGATTAAACTACTTTTGGTGCATTTGATTTGATTTTTTTCTGATCAAAGTATCAAAAATATATTTCTTCAAACTTGAAAGTGTCGTTTTGAGTCTTCCTTTCTCTCTTTGAAGAAAAATTGTCGAAAATTGTCATTTTGTGTGAAATAGTTTGAGTCATTGTTGCATTTAGTTTTCCTTCTTGTATCATTCACATTAAGGAGGGTCGAAAACAAATACATGCATTTGCATTTTATTATTTAGGTTTGTGAATGCTTGATAGGAATAACTAGGGAAATTGCATTAGATGTGCTCTTTGCTCTTTGTCAAAGATCTGATTACTCTATCTTTTACTAGGTGAGGTTTTTATCGTTCAAACTAAATGAAAAGTTTTTTTTATCATGATAGTTGCATTTTAGGAATTGCGAACATACATCACGTGGTGAACCCTCAAAGGAAAACTTTTAAGAAAGATCAAATGAAAATGAACGTCAATTAATCTAATAACACATTGGAATTTAACGCAACACATCTAGAGGTCTAGGCTAGAGATGTGTTCCAACGTCTTTAAACCTAGTGGGTGTCGTTTTCACTAAAGTTTGGGTGATTCCTCCTCTTTGATATGATAAGTTCTAGTATGGACTTTTACTCCCTGTACCGTCGCGTATATAGTGGGAGACCCCAGTAGGCTTAAAATCCTTTATCCATAGGAAACCGAGTCTGCCGCCTTATCGATTACAATGCACTGAACACAACATTCGGGAAGATTGACTTTCGTACATAAAGTCCTTGGTAATTTCTCTTTAATTTATCACCAAGGTGTATATTGCAGTTTTGTGATTGGTCTGGTAACCCTTTTTGTTTAGATTCTCCAGAGTAGTCACTTTCGTTCCTTTTCAACTCCTTAAAAGAAAAGGTCCATTTGAGCACTTGTCCTTTCAAGATCATTAAAACCGAAGGCGACTAGAGTCATCTTTAGCTTTTTCTTAACTCTTAAAAATTGAAAAAGAAAGTTGTGTCAAAGTGTCATAAAATTTATTTTAATCGGAATAACATCACTGTTCCCTCGTTGGTCTTAGGTTGAGAAAATGGAAACCACCAATCAAGGATTTCCAAGTGTTGTTAAAATTAATTGACCGCAAATAACATCCCTATTCCTTAGTTGATCTTAGGTTGAAACATATGGCAACAAATCCAGAATCCACTGACCAAGGAATTCCTTTTGATGGGAATCCTAGTCCTTTACCTTCTTTCAGAAATATTGGTACTCGTTATATGGCTACATTGTCCCTTCCGGGATTTACCATTGGCTTGCCAGTTTGGTTGTTTTCAACCTCCTTGGTTCAAAATGTCGTGATTCCGCTGCAATCGAGTACACCTCCAACTAGACAAAATCAACCTCCAGTTGATCCTTTAGTTGACCCTTTGCCTTCTTCCTCGTTTGTTTCTTCCCCCCCCTCTTCCTCTTCGCTTGGTGAAAGTATTGGTATGAGTAACCAGGTGGCTAAGAAGAAGAAGAAGAAAGGGAAGAAGAAGAAGAATAAGAAAATTCAGCAAAGGGACAACCAAGCAATCATTGCTTTGAATGCAACATCTAATGATAAATCACCTGTCAAGCCTCACAAAGTTTGATATCCATGCAAACTTTGTGTGGGAAACCATATTCTTCGAAGTTGTCCTGATATTTCCCAGATCTTAGAGAATGGTCTTCCCGTTCACATCATCCTGTGTCATCAACTTCTGGAGATCATGTTGGTGACACACCATCAACCAGTGATAGTAAAGTTCATGGAAATAAGGTAAAAGTCAAGTTTCCATGTAGGTTATGTGAAGGGAATCACCCCATTCACCTTTGTCCCTATCTAGATGAAGCCAAGAAAGTGTTGGATAATCGTCCTACTTTATCTCAGCAACTTCCATCTGGTAATAGGAAACTTTCCTAAATCCTTCACTAGTTAAAGAACCGATTAACCAAAATCAACCATCGGTCGAACCCATTCTCTCTGAAAGTGAATCCTATGAATCTATACCTAACCAAAAACAACAGGTCGAGGTGAAAGTTGACCCGATTTCACCTTCGGTAAATCGTACCTTATCCGAAGAGAGTGAACATCATACCACTCAGGTTCTTTTTGTTTCTTCAGATTCAAATGAGCTTGGGGGAAATCCGCCTGTTCCATCAAGACAGGAGGAAAATCCTCCAGTAACTAAAGGGGTTAATCGTCCCGTTTCTACAGTGCCCCCTCCAAGTAGTCTAGTCACTTATTTTGATTGGAACCGATTGGCAGGATTCCACCTTCCTTCTTATGTGACTTTCTAGATCATAGTAAAAGTTTGTAAAATGATTGTATCTATCACTATTATAGATGAAGGTGCATTAGTGAGTATCCTTTCCTCAACTTCTTGGCAAGCGCTTGGTTTGCCACCACTTGTGCTTGTTACATAGAATCTGTTGGGCTTTAACAGAGGAACCAGTCGACCATTAGGGATCCTTCCTCAGTTACCTATGACTTTTGGAGGGAAAACCGTTTATCTAAATCTGATGGTAGTCCCAGGCCCTTTAGATTACAATCTACTTCTTGGGTGCGACTATGTTTATGACATGGGAGCTATTGTTTCAACACTCTTTCGAGTGATTTGTTTCCCTCATGAAGGCAAGATTGTCATCGTTGACTAGCTTTCATATCCCAGTCCAAATATGGCTCCTATTCAACCATCTTCCCTAAATGGTCCTTTTGTACCAATGGTATTATCCCCGCCACAGGTTAATTATGTGGCAACCTGTTCCATACCTACATCAACTGTCGATCAATTCAGTGATGTTGTACATCATGTAATGGGGGCAATGGAATCAAATCTCTCCTTCATTACCTCTTATAAGTTGTGAAGGAATCTGAGAATAGTTCATTGTCTTGTGTCAACCTCGTTAAAAAATGAAACAAAGAGTTGAGGATAGTTCATTGTCTTGTGTCAACCTCGTTAAAAAATGAAACAAGGAATATGAGGATAGTTATTTTACTGTGTCAACCTCGTTAAAAAATGAAACAAGAAGTTTGAGGATAGTACATTGTCTTGTGTCAACCTCATTAAAAAATGAAACAAGGAATATGAGGATAGTTCTTTTACTGTGTCAACCTCGTTAAGAAATGAAACAAGCAGTCCGAGGATAGTTCATTGTCTTGTGTCAACCTCGTTAAACAATGAAACAAGGAGTCCAAGGATAGTTTCTGGTCTTGTGTCAACATCGTTAAGAAAAGAAACAAGGGTATCCGAGGATAGTTCTTCATCTTGTGTCAAGCTTGTTAAAAAATGAAACAAGGAATTTGAGCAAAGTTCCTTGTCTTGTGTCAAGCTCATTTAAAAAAAAAAATGAAACAAGGAATTTGAGCAGAGTTCCTTGTCTTGTGTTAAGCTCATTTAAAAAAAATATTGAAACAAGGTCACAAGTTCCAAGTCAAGTCTTTAAGTAGATTTCATAAAATCCCAGTCGAGTCTTTCACTTGATCTCGTAAAAGAACCTTCATTCCATCCACCTGATAGCCATGAATCTTCTACTTAGGTGAATGTAATGAAGCTTAGGAGGCATGCACCTAATGGTAAAGATAAGTTTCCCTGTAGGTTATGTGAAGGGAATCACCCCATTCACCTTTGTCTATCTGGACGAAGCTAGAGGTGTTGGATAACCGTCTTGCTTCATTACAGTGACTTCCATCTGGTTACAAGAGATTCTCCCTTTCATCATGCTGGGGGCATGCAAACCATTTTTAAAAGCATAGTTTTTCATTTCGAGCTTGTGTAAAAATGAAACTGAATCCAAGCATAGTTTTTCGTTTCAAACTTGTGTAAACATGAAACTAAATCCAAGCATAGTTCCTTATGGTTCAAGCTTGTCTAAAAATGAATCCATTTCCATTTTAACCCTCGTGATTGCCATTTTATCAGCCTCTTTTATCAGATGAGCCTTAGTTGTTTCATTCCATCACCACCATCTATTTGGCTGATCATACGCTTTCACTTGGTTGTTTTACCCTTTTTTGAGGAACAGTTGCAATGAATGGTCTTATTAGCCAACCTCTTCAAATAAATCAACATGTTTTGAGAAGTTCCAACATTGCTAGAACTAGTTGCTACCCAAGACACCACTCGTTCCTCAAAATAGAGTCCTCCTTAAAATCTTTTTAGACTCTTTAAACATGAAAAGATAGGCGAGCGCTTTTCTCTTCCAGCTCGTTAAAGTATTGGAAACGACATCTCTATTGTATTATTTTATCCTTTTTTGGACCTGAGGGATTATTTTACGAAAAAGAACTTATGGAGATTTCTTTTTGTCTCTTTTCAAACTCTCTAAACATGAAAAGGACTGAGTTATCTTTGTTGTTAAACTTGTTAAAATAATAGCGACAAACTTGTCCATCTAGACAAGACCGAGTTTCACTGTCGCTAGACTTGTTAAAACATCAAATAGTGACGGGTTTGCCTAAAGGGCGAATTATAGAACAAGCATATGTTATCCTCCTCAAGCTTGACAAAAATAAAGAGGTATTGGTCAGCAATGACTGGGGAAAAAGGGGAAAAGTCTTGAAGAGTTTATGGTAGCAAGTCGCTCTTGAACATGACACTTTCACTTCATTTCCATGATTGAGTTGGGTTGGGTTATTCCATTCGCCGCTCATCATACCATTGGTCTTTGATACCGTCCATCTTTGTGGTTAACGCTACCAATTCATCTCAGTGTCGCCGACATGTTCAAGAGAAGTCATCCAATTGAGAAGTCATCCAGTTAATGCCTCATACACTGCAATACCTTCAACCTTCATTTTTTCATGACTGCCATTCCTGAACCTTGTGTTGTCAGTTCATTTTCACCTCTAGAAATCATTTGCTTTGTTTTGTGTCGTAGATGTGGGATACATCAAGGCCCTCCTACGACAAGTTTCTTCTTGTCAACATCAGCTCATTATCCAAGAAGTTGGCTCAGAAACACCCTTCCAGTGCTTTGAAGCTTGTTTACATCAATGGAAAGTCTGTCTCTTCTGGCAACAGGTTGACATCAATGGCCTTCGATCGAAATATTTTGTGTGGTGTTCGACATTGGATCATGTATTCACACCATGTGAAATTTACTGTAGTACCTTGAGGATCATTATCATTATCGGTGATCCCTCTCGCATCTGTTAACAACTCACATCATTGGCTAGTAATCAGGCGATGTCTTTCCATGTTCGACCTCAGAACATCTCTTCACATGGTTTAACTTGTACATCGAGTGAAGATTGAATGAGTTTGAAGACCTCAGATCTAGTTTCATCCATCCAAGTTGCGATATATTTAGGGATACAAAAACATCAAATATACAAATGCTTTACACAGATGGTCATCTTAATCATGGATTATGACTCTACATCTGTAGAATCACAAGTCTGTATCTGCAGATGATTATCTGATCTATTTACATGGAATGAAAATTTATAAAGCTAAGCATGGGAATGCCTGCCTCAGCTAGTTCATGAAAAAACATATTATTATGATGTATTATATTGTAATTTCACCCGACATGAACATTTACGACCTCATGCTTTAGGGGGCAACTATTATAGACATATTTGGGCACATCAACCCCAAACTCGTATGTCGATGATATTAGGGCTCATCAACCCCTAAAAGAGTTGTTTTATACCCTAAAGAAACTTAGTCATCTGAATGCCTCATTCCCCAAAAGTTCCATCTCAGAAATCATCCAAAAAGTGCCTAAACTGAACCATATCTAAAATTCCCGTGTTAGGGTGAGATGCATCTCACCTGCTACACTGTCTAACTGAGATGCATCACTGTTTGGCCCTTTAGTATGTACGATGGGCGAGGTTGGAATAAATTCCAGGACAATTTGTTATTTGGTTGCTCACGGAATCTTCTAGAAACTTCTCTTGTGCCACTTGCCTCTTTGAATTCACCCAAGGATGACCAAGGAAACTAGGAAACCACCTCCAATTCCCCTTTCTTGTGGAGCTAATTTCAACAAATGGAATGGCATTCATTATCCCCATTGATGACTCTCCCTCTTGCAATTATTTATAAAAGGATTCCCATCCAAGAGATCAGAAGGCTGAATTGTTGTGAATTGTAAGGAAGTGCTACTAGTTTTAGTATTGAGGAGAGAGCATTGCATTAATGTTGGTGTGTTATTGCTAATTCATAAGGTGAAGAAGGATTGAAGCTGGGAGGATGGCAATGGATTAGACAACTGGGTTGTACTTCTCCTTATTATCAATAAATTTCTTCGATATTTTCCCAATTGATTGTGTTAATTATAAATGCTTTCATATGTTCATTATATCTCTGATTCTATAATGTTTATGTTGTGATATATCACGATGCTTTGACAGTTCTTTGTTCCTGTAGCTGTACAAGTACTCTCCAAGCGTGTTAAGTATAGGGAAGAATTTCACAATTAGTCAAAGGAGAGGGAGATCAAGCGAGGATCAAGCGAAAGTTCTAGGTTGGTCCTCTACAATATTTCTCTTATCTATCACTCATAGGAAAGATCATTGAATTGCTTTAAACTGTTGTTTCTAGGTTAGCTACCAAACCTAGAGGGTTTTTCGTTCGACAAGACACTAATTTTCCAAAAAAAAATTGGCGACCATACTGGGGAAGGCAAATGTTTGTTTGTTTCTATTTTTTGTTCTATGTTGAATTATATAAACTATAGACAAAGTCTGAAACTAGCCAGGAAGCTTTCGAAACACTCTTGTTCTGCAATTGCGTAGTAGATAAATGCTGCTTCAGTCAATCTCTAGTTTAGTTTATGAATTAAACATTTGACTTGAAAACACATCTAGATGCCCTTTTGGTAGCTCTGTAACCTCTTAGGACATTCCATCATACATTTCTTATTATTTTTCATCAAAACCAAGCTTGATCTATTGAAAACTACTACAAATTTGAGCCAAAAACACTTTCAGAAATCTCTCCTTGGACCATCGCATTGTCTTGAACTGTAAAGTGAGATGCATCTCAGTTCCTGAATGGGAAAAGTGCTATGAAATGCAGTTTGGCCCTCTAGTAAGTGCGATGGATGACTGAAACTCAATTTTCCCATCTAGGAGTTGAGGTTTTTGACTAGTTTTCATTCCTGTTTGGTTGCTTGCTGAATATGAACAATGTCTCATCACTGAAGCCAACTTAGACCACTAAGATCAGCCTCTATTTAGATTAGGATTTGTGAATGTTTTTGCATATTTTTTTCACTTACAATCCATTTTCGAAAAATAGTGTTAATCGATTTGCCGTTTTGATAGAAAAAGTGTCGTAAAATCTTCAATTTTCATCAAAAAAGTGAAGTGTCATAAATTCCTCCTTCATTTGCTAATCGATTAAACTATTTTTGGCGCATTTTATTTGATTTGTTTCCATTCAAAGTGTCAAAAAGATATTTCTTCAAACTTGAAAGTGTCGTTTTGAGTCTTCCTTTCTCTCTTTGAAGAAAAATTGTCGAAAATTGTCATTTTGTGTGAAATAGTTTGAGTCATTGTTGCATTTAGATTTCCTTTTTGTATCATCCACATTAAGGAGAGTTGAAAACAAATACATGCATTTTCATTTTAGTATTTTGGTTTGTGAATGCTTGACAAGAATAACTAGGGAAATTGCATTAGATGTGCTCTTTGCTCTTTTTCAAAGATCTGATTACTCTATCCTTTACTAGCTAAGGTTTTCATCATTCAAACTAAATAAAAAGTTTGTTTATCATGATAATTTCATTTTAGAAATTGCGAACATACATCACGCAGTGAACCCTCACAGGAATTTTTTTAAGAAAGATCAACTTAAAATGAACCTCAATTAATCTAATAACGAATTGGAATTTAACGCAACACATCTAGAGGTCTAGGCTAGAGACATGTTCCGACGTCTTTAAACCTAGTGGCTGTCATTTTCACTGAAGTTTAGGTGATTCCTTATCTTTGATATGATAAGTGCTAGGACAGACTTGTACTCCCTATACCGTTGTGTATATAGTGGGAAACCCTAGTAGGCTTAAAATCCTTTATCCATAGGAAACCGAGTCTGCTACCTTATCGATCGCAATGCACTGAAGACAACATTCGAGAAGATTTACTGCCATATGTAAAGTCCTTGGTAATTTCTCTTTAATTTATCACCAAGGTGTATATTGCAATTTTGCGATTAGTCTGGTAACCCTTTTTGTCTAGCTTCTCCAGAGTAGTCACTTTCGTTCCTTTTCGACTCCTTAAAAGAAAAGGTCCATCTGAGCACTTGTCCTTTCAAGCTCATTAAAAATCGAAGGCGACTAGAGTCATATTTAGCTTTTTCTTGACTCTTTAAAACTAAAAAAGTGAAGTTGTTTCAAAGTTTCATTAAAATTAATTAACCACGAATAACATCCCTATTCCTTAGTTGATCTTAGGTTGAAACATATGGCGCAAACCTGGAATCCACCGATCAAGGAATTCCTTTTGATGGGAATCCTAGTCCTTTCCTTCTTTTAGAAATATTGGTACTCCTCATATGGCTACATTGTCCCTTCTGAGATTTACCATTGGCTTGCCAGTCTGGTTGTTTTCAACCTCCTTGGTTCAAAATGTCGTGATTTCTCTACAATTGAGTACACCTCCAACTGGACAAAATCAACCTCCAGTTGATCCTTTAGTTGACCCTTTTCCTTCTTCCTCGTTTGTTTCTTCCTCCCCTTCTTCCTCTTCGCTTGGTGAAAGTATTGGTACTAGTAACTAGGTGGATAGGAAGAAGAAGAAAGGGAAGAAGAAGAAGAAGAAGAAGAAGAAGAAGAAGAAGCAAATTCAACAAAGGGACAACCAAGCAATCATTTCTTTGGATGCAACATCTGATGATAAACTACGTATCAATCCTCACAAAGTTCGATATCCATGCAAACTTTGTGCGGGAAACCATCTTCTTCGAAGTTGTCTAGATATTCCTTATATCTTAGAAGAATGGTCTTCCTATTCACATCATCCTTTGTCATCAACTTTTGGAGATCATGTTGGTGACATGCCATCAACCAGTGATAGTAAAGTTCATGAAAATAAGCGAAAAGTCAAGTTTCCATGTAGGTTATGTGAAGGGAATCACCCCATTCACCTTTGTCCCTATCTGGATGAACCCCAAGCCCACCTGAAAAGGGTTGTGGCCAGTCAAGCTATGGAAACCTTGCTTATAACTATGCTAAACATAGGGGAGGATCTCATCCCATGTGCATGGATGCTTTGAGTTGTACATGAGCAAAATGTGTAAGATCATCATGTTGACAACCTCTATGTGGCTGTCAATTTGGGGATGGAAGGCTGTGAACTTAGTGAGTTTGTTGTCCAGCATCGACTAGAGATTGGACCAAAATGTACTGAGGAACCTGTTGTCCCGATTTGAGATGACAGACTGTGAGGTCCCAAAGTGTACCCACACTCATTCAAAGAAGAGTTTAGGAGTGGTGTTTGCTGTGATATTCTTCTTGCAAGCCGCCATAATGGCCATCTTTGAGAACCTATCGATGACCACAAAAACACAGTAATTTCTATGCTTAGTAGAAGGAAGGCTTGACATGTAATCATGGAGATGGATTCCCAAGGTTGACTAGGGGTAGGTAGCAGAGTATAGAGGCCTTTATTCTTGATGGTCGGTTTGGCAACGGCACAGGCAGTGCAGGATTTGATGTACTTCCCGACATCCTGTCAAAGATTCAGCCAATAGAAATAATTTTATAGTACTGCAACCATTTTCTTAACCCTGAAATGCCCAACAGACCGACTATAGTGTGCTTCCCAAATCATCTTGGCATGCTCGCTTGAAGGAACACAAAGGTGACCCAGGTGGCATAACAGGTCATCATGGAGGTGAAAATCTAGAACCTGCTGACCCTCCAAGAGTGTCTGGTATGTGTGGCCGAATTATGGGTTACTTTTGTAGAGAAGTGGCCGATCAGGAGTCTCGTGCTCACAAGATTTGAGCACAGTGGTTAACGCCATGATCGATGGTCGACTGAGGTAATCTGCAACATTATTGGTGCTACCCTTCTTATACTTGATATTCTAATGGAACCGTTGCAGGTATGTGGACCACTTGTGATGGTGATCGTTCTGCAACTTCCTTTGGGTTTGTATGAACTGCAGGGGCTGGTGGTCTGTGTGGATGACATTTCCCTCGGAAGGCCTGCAAAATGGAATAAATCTCTTTGTCATAAGTGGGATACTTCTGGATTGTGTCTGAAGTGTCTCATTCATATGCCACTAGATGCCTGTGTTGAGTAAAGACTACCCCAATAGCATAGTCAGAGGCATCTATCTCGATCTCAAATGGTTTTTGCAAGTCTGGTAATGCGAGCACTCGTGCCAAGCAGAGGCGATGTTCCAACTTTGTGAATGCCTTCTATTGAGATTCAGACCAAAATAAATTTTCTTTCGCTCCTGCCTTGGTGACTTGACTCAAGGGCCAAGTGATATGAGAAAATCCCGACACGAACCTACGGTAGAAGTTTGCAAGACCTAGAAGGTTGTGGAGCTCTATTAGAGTGGTTGGAGATGGCCAATCCTGAATGACTTGGATCTTGGTTGGATTCACATGCAACCCCCATTCATCAATAATGTATCCAAGATATTGAAATTGGGTCATGCCAAAAGTGCATTTCTCCAAATTGGCACATAACTTGTGTTGTCGCAGTGTTTGGAGAACCTGTTGGTTATGGTCAAGGTGCTCTTCCCAACTTTGGCTTAAGATCAGGATGCCATCCAAGTATACCACTACAAATGAGTTGGTGAATGCATGCAAGATGTCATCCATTAGCCTCATGAAGGTTGCATGAGCATTCATCAACCCGAAAAGCATAACCAACCATTCGAAAAGGCCCTCCTTGGCTTTGAAGGCAGTCTTCCACACATCAGACAATTCGATTGGTACTTGGTTATATCCTGACTTCAAATCGATCCTGCCAAAATATTTTGCCCCGTTCAGTTGGTCTAGGAGGTCATCAATATGTGGGATCGGGTACTTATTCCGGATTGTGATCTTGTTCAGTGCCCAATAGTCAATACAGAGTCTCCAAGTCCCATTCTTCTTCTGTACCAACACGATCAAGCTCCCATAGGGTGATGAACTCGGTCGGATGTGACCTTTCTACAGCAGCTCTTGAATTTGCCACTTGATTTCATCGTTCTCCAGAACGAAGCACCGATAGATTGGTCCATTGGGTAGCAGCACACTTGGGGTCAAATCGATTGAGTTCTTGACCAGACAGTGTAGAGGAACCCTTGCGGGGGAGGTGAAGATGTCCTCGTACACCTCCATGACCTTGTCCATCTGTAGTAGTTGTGTGGAGGGGCCCTGTTTGGAGGTCGTGGTCATCGTCTTCTTATTTCCTTAATGGCATATCATCAGGAAAACAAATTTCCCGATTTTGGAAATGAGCTTACTCATTTTTTTGCAGTAACCAAAGAGGTGGCAGTAGGTGGTGCTATCTCCGGTATCCTGTAAAACTTATTTCCCAAAGTAACAATAACAGCACAAGGCCTTGACTCATACACATCATGTTGCTTCCATAAGTATGTTTGGCCTAATAATACATCACAAACATCAAGGGGAGAAATGTCACACAATACCTCATCTGTAAAGGGCTTGATGTTGTTTGGAAGGTGACACTGCTGGCTCAGATGAAGATCTCTTCCTTTGTGAAGCCATCTAGTGGTGTATGATTGTGGATGCGTTGTGGTCAGTAAGCCTAGTCGCTTGATGATCTCTGCCGAAATGAGGTTCTTTTGGCTCCTGCTGTCGACAATTAACTATAGCGTGGATCCCTTTACCCACATCTGGTAGTGGAATAGGAGCTCCTCCTCCTTTGGATGTTCGAGTTCCTCCTTCTGGATCTTCATGGTGGCAATAATGGCATTAGGCTCCGCATTGATAATTTGCTTCCCTTTTTCATTCCCCTTATAGGGTTCTGACTCAGAGTTGAAACATGCATCTGATTCCGAATAATTTAGCTCGACCACCAGTGATTGGTTGGCCCGACACCCACTTGTGTTGTGAGTGGAGCTCTTATGGAACTCACACCACTTTCTCATGTCCTTCTTTGACTTCGCGGTGTTTTTCTTTGCTTGTGGCTTTGGAAGGTTTTCGTGGACCACCCTGCCTTGGCTTTGTCCTTTGTTTAGTGGTTTGTGGGTGCCTTTCCCTTGCTTCGGATTTGCAGATCCAAAGTCTTGCTTCTTCTTTTTAAAATTTTTCTCGATCTTGACAGCATATCAGTACACCGTGCCGAGCGAGGAGATGTCCAGGAACTCCATATCTTCCTAGATGTACCTATGTAGGTAGTCACCGTATTTGAGTATCAAATGCAACTCAAAATCCTTGATACCGAACGTTGTGCGAAGGGTATGAAAAATATTGGTAAACTCTAGCACACCTTGGTCCCTTCGTTGCTGCAGCATGGTCCACTTTATGTATTTATCCTCATAGCTTCTGACAGGGTAGTACTGCTCCTTGATGGCATTCCAGAATAAATTTCAAGTGGGTGTGGATGAAAACAATGAGGTCGTACTTCCATCCTTCTGCTTGTAGTAAGTTTCCCACCAGTCCTTGACGTGTGGGACGACTTTGAGAAGAGTGAAAGTAATCTTTTCCCGTCCGGAAAAATAATTAACAGAACAATACCATTCTAGTACATTTAACCAGTTATCTATAGAAGTTGCGTCTATCTGACCCTCAAATATGGGAATGCCAAAGTTAACTTGTACCTTAAAGGGTGTGGCACTTCCATAGTAGCTACTGGAAGTAGATGTGTCACCCTTGGGCAGCTGCTGAAGGATCTGGGAAAAGTTGTCCATGATCGCGTTTCTTTGTTGCTCGAGGGCCTCTTCGAGCAAGATTTTGATAGGATCTCCTACCCCCTCATCTTTCTTTCCATCCACCATGGGAGGCTGTCAGGATTTGTGAGGTCGGTCTTGCAAAGGTTCGACCAGTTCAAGCCCTAACTCCTTATATCCCGATCTCATTGGGGACATGCAAAGAAAAACATAGAAAGAGCAGACCGTTTTGATACCACTGATCCAGATTTAAATAGGAATGCAACAAATTATAGAGATAACCATAAATACAGAGATGCAACATAAATAATACTTCCTTTCATTAATGTAAAATACTGAAATATGCTTAGAAACATAAATGGAAATAAACTAGCTCGGGCGATGGTAGCTTATCTATGATGAGAGATGTGGCGGTTGCATGACTCTGAACTCCCCTTACAATGAGGCTTGAAGGCCTATTTATTGTTGAGAAACAATGGAAAACCTTAAACATCCAAAAAACTAAGCCCTAGGAGATGAAGCGCCAAACTATGGGCCCCATTTTGGGTAAATTGGTACATCAACTTCCTGGGGTCGTAACTTTGGCATACGATCTTCGTTTGGCGTGCACAATAGTTTGTTATAAAGATCTATCCGAGAAATACAACTTTGGAATGGAAACATTAGTTCAAGGCCCCATGTTGCTCTCAATTTTCCCAAAAAACGTCATTTAGGGCCTCAAAACGGCTCCGGAAGTTTAGGACCTGAAAAAATGCTAAAAATAGTAAACAATGCTACAATTAAGGAAAATAGAAAAACTGAAAGAAATAATGGTGGGGGTCCAATTAGAAATAGTTTGTGGCCACCAATATCTACCTGGATCATTCGTCCCCCCTAGGAAGCAATTGTCCCCATTGCGTTGAGTTCCTCCATGAGATGAGGAAACTTCTGTTGAACTTGGTCCCTGCTGAACCACTTGCCTTGGTGAAGGAGTTGGCCTACTTTGACAACTTGATACAGTGGGATCTTCTACTGGTGAGTGTTCTTGATCTGTATGTCCATGATCCAATTAGTTGCAGCTTGTTCCATGCAATCTGGATTTAACTCTATTGGTGTGAGTTGTTCTGCAATGTTGGATCTGTCTAGTAATGGTGGAATGTATGGTCGAAGGCAGTCGACATTGAACACTGGGTGTAGGCCAAGGAATGGGGGAATGTTGAGCTCAATTGCATTGTCTCCCATAGCCTTGGTAATGGTGTAAGGACCATATCAGAGTGTTTTGAGTTTCTGATAGGCTCTGGTAATGTGTTCCTTTTGCAAATGCAACCACACATTGTTTCCCACCTGAAACTTGTGTGGCACCTGATGTTGATCATGTCGCTGCTTGTACTTGGCATTTTATTTCTCCAGAATTTCATGGACATCCTGTTAGATATGTTGGATGTGATCAATGAAGTTGTTTTCCTTATTTGTTTCGGACTGGACATGAGTCGAATTTGCTTGAGTAGCTGCAAACGGCATGGCCACATCAATGGGACATAGTGGCGGGAATCCCAAGCTCATCTAAAAGGGTTGTGGCCAGTTGAGCTATGGAGAGCCCAATTATAGCTGTGCTGAACACAGGGGAGGCTCTCATCCCATGTGCGTGGATGTTTTGAGTTGTACATGAGCAGAATGTATACGATCAACATGTTGACGACCTTTGCCTGGCCATTAGTTTGGGGATGGAAGGTTGTGGACTTAGTGAGTTTGAAGTCTAGCATCGACCAAAGATTGGACCAAAATGTACTGAGGAACCTAGTGTCATGATTTGAGATGATAGACTATGGGATCCAAAAGTGTACCCACACTCATTCAAAGAAGAGTTTAACAGTGGCTTCTGCTGTGATATTCTTCTTGCAGGCTGCCATAATGGCCATCTTTAAGAACCTGTCGACGACCACAAAAACACAGTCGTTTTTGTGCTTAGTAGAAGGAAGGCCCGACATGTAATCCATGGAGATGGATTCCCAAGGTCGACTAGGGATAGGCAACAGAGTATAGAGGCCTTGATTCTTGATGGTTGTTTTCCTTATCTATTTCAGACTAGACATGAGCCGAATCTACTTGAGTAGCTGCAAATGGCATGGTCACATCAATGGGACATAATGGCTGGAATCCCAAGCCGACCTGAAAAGGGTTGTGGCCAATCGAGCTGTGGAGAGCCCAGTTGTAGCTATGCTGAACATAAGGGAGGCTCTCATCCCATGTGTGTGGATGCTTTGAGTTCTACACGTGCAAAATGTGTACAATCATTATGTTGACAACCTTTATCTGGCCATCAATTTGGGGATGGAAGGCTGTGGACTTAGTGAGTTTGGTGTTCAGCATTGACCAGAGACTGGACCAAAATGTACTGAGGAACTTACTATCTCGATTTGAGATGATATACTATGGGATCCCAAAGTGTACCCACACTCGTTCAAAGAAGAGTTTAGTAGTGTCTTTTGTTGTGATATTCTTCTTGCAGGATACCATAATGACCACCTTTGAGAACCTGTCGACGACCACAAATACATAGTCATTTCCATGCTTAGTAGAAGGAAGGCCCGACATGTAATCCATGGAGATGGATTCCCAAGGTTGACTAGGGGTAGGTAGCGGAGTATAAAGGCCTTGCTTTGTGATGGTCCGTTTGGCAATGGCACAGGCAGTGCAGGATCTGATGTACTTCTCGACATCCTGTGAAAGATTTGTCCAATAGAAATACTTCTACAATACTGCAACCATTTTCTCGACCATGAAATGCCCAAAAACCTGATTGTAGTGTGCTTCCCAAATCATCTTGGCATGCTCACTTGAAGGAACACAAAGGTGACCCAGGTGGCATAACAGGGCATCCTAGAGGTGAAAATTTGGAACCTGCTGACCCTCCAAGAGTGTCTGGTATGTGTGGCCAAATTTTGGGTCACTTTTGTAGAGAAGTGGCCAATCAGAAGTCTCGTGCCCACAAGAGTTGAGAACGGCGGTTAATGCCATGATCGATGGTCAATTGAGGTAATCTGCAACATTATTGGTGTTTCCCTTCTTATTCTTGATATTCAAATGGAACTGTTGCAGGTATGTGGACCACTTCTGATGGCGATCATTCTGCAACTTCCCTTGGGTCTGTATGAACTGGAGGGGTCGGAGGTCTATCTGGATGACCGTTTCCTTCCCCAAAATGTAATGCTTCCATTGTTGGCAAGCCTGCACAATCGAATACATCTTTTTATCATAAGTGGGATACTTCTGAATTGTGTCTGAAATTGTCTCATTGTGATATGCCACTGGATGCCCATGTTGAGTAAGGACTACCCCAATAGGATAGTTAGAGCCATATTTCTTGATCTCAAATGGTTGTTGTGAGTTTGGTAATGCGAGCATTGGTTCCAAGCAAAGGCGATGTTTCAACTCTATGAATGCCTTCCATTGAGATTCAGAACAAAAGAATTTTTCTTTCGCTCCTCCCTTGGTGACTTGACTCAAGGGCTAAGTGATATGAAAAAATCCCAACACGAACCTGCGGTAGAAGTTGGCAAGACCCAGAAAGTTGTGGAGCTCTTTCAAAGTGGTTGGAGATGACCAATCCCGAATGACTTGGATCTTGGCTGGATCCACATGCACCTCCTGTTTATCAATAATGTATCCCAGATACTGAACTTGGGTCATGCCAAAAGTGCATTTCTCCAAATTGCCACATAACTTGTGTTGCCGCAGTGTTTGGAGAACTCGTTGGATGTGGTGGAGGTGTTATTCCCAACTCTAGTTCAATATCAGGATGCCATCCAAGTATACCACTACAAATGAGTTGGTGAATGGCCGCAAGATGTCATCCATTAGCATCATGAAGGTTGCAGGAGCATTCATCAACCCGAAAGGCATAACCAAACATTCGAAAAGGCCCTCCTTGGCTTTGAAGGTATTCTTCTACACATTGGAGGGTTTGATTGGTACCTAGTGATATCCTAACTTCAAATAAATCTTGCTGAAATATTTTTCCCCCTTCAGATTGTCCAGAAGATCATCAATCCGTGGGATCGGGTACTTATTCTGGACTATGATCTTGTTCAACGGTGTTGTTCTTTGCTTGTGGCTTTGGCGGGTTGTCCTAGGCCACCCTGCCTTGGTTTTATCCTTTTTTCAGCGGTTTGGGGGTGCCTTTCCCTTACTTCGAATTTTTAGATCCAAAGTCTCACTTCTTTTGTCTAAACTTCTTCTTGATCTTGACAACATATTGGTATGTCATCTTGAGCGAGGAGATGTCTAGGAACTCCATCTTGTCCTAGATGTACCTGTGTAGGAAGCTATGGTATTTGAGTACCAAATGTAGCTCAAAATCCTTGATACCCAACTTTGTGCGAAGGGTATGAAAAATATTGGTAAACTCCAACACGTCTTGGTCCCTTTGCTACCGCAGCGTGGTCCATTTTATGTATTTATCCTCATAGCTTCTGACAGGGTAGTACTGCTCCTTGATGGAATTCTGGAATGAATTCCAAGTGGGTGTGACTAAAAAAAGTGAGGTCGTACTTTCATCCTTTTGCTTGCATTAGGTTTCCCACCATTCCTTAACATGTGGGGCGGCTTTGAGAAGAGTGAAAGTAATATTTAACCGGCTGGAAAAATTATGAACAAAAAAATACCCTTCTAGCATATTTAACCATTTATCTATAGTGTCTACATCTATTTGACCCTCAAATATGGGAATGTCAAAGTTAACTTGTACCTTAAAGGGTGTGGTGCTTCTAAAGTAGCTGCTGGAAGTAGATGTGTCGCCCCTGGGCAGTCGCTGAAGGATCTAGGAAAAGTTGTCCATCATCGTGTTCCTTTGTCGCTCGAGGGCCTCTCTGAGAAAGATTTTGATAGGATCTCCTACTGCCTCATCTTATTTTCATCTGCCATGGGAGGCCGTTGGGATTTGCAAGGCTGGTCTTGCAAAGGTTCAACCAGTTCAAGCCTTAACTCCTTATATCCCGACCTCATTGGGCACATGCAAAGAAAAACAGAGAAAAAGCAAACCACTATGATACCACTGATTCATATTTAAACAAAAATGTAACAAGTTACAATGATAGCCATAAATATAGACATGCATTAGAGATAATACTTCCTTTCATTAATGTGAAATACTGAAGTATGCTTACAAACAGAAATGGAAATAAACTAGCTCGGGCGATGGTAGCTTATCTATGAGGAGAGATGTGGCAGCTATATGCCTCTGAACTCCCCTTAAAATGAGGCTCGAAGGACTATTTATTGTTGATAAATAATGGAAAACCCTAAACATCCAAAAACTTAACCCTAGGAGATGAAGCACCAAAATATGGGCCCCGTTTTGGGTAAAATGGTACATCAACTTCCCGGGGTAGTAACTTTGGCATATGATCTCCGTTTGACGCACACAATACCTCGTTAGAAAGATCTATCCGAGAAATACAACTTTGGGATGATAAATTGTTGCTCCCATTTTTCCCAAAAATTGTCGTTTAGAGCCTCAAATCAGCTTCGAAAGTTTAGGACCCGAAAAAGTTCAAAAAATAGTAAACTGTGCTACAATTAAGGAAACTAAAAGACTAAAAGAAACAATGGTGGGGGTCCAAGTGGAATTGGCAGGTGGCCACCAATATTCATTTGGATCATCTGATATTGGGGCTGGAACATGGTTGAGAGGAATTTAAATAAACTTGGGCACTAAGCACTTAACAAAGGAAAAATAGCCCTCGATAGTGAACAAAACTTCCTAGCACCTCAAGGCTAAGTGGTAGATCACAACCCTCGGTCCTATGGTGAAGAAATGTGAGAAGGGATAAACCAAAAGGAGTCAAGACAAAATCAAATTCGTGCTATTGCATTATAAAGGGGCTCTGAAATGGAATTAAGCCGATAATCATTGGCCCAGTTATATAATAAAACAAATGCCAAATGAGAAAAAGCACAAGGTGCTAAGGAGTATCAGTGAAACAATAAGGCATAAACTTCTCTGATAAGACCATACAAAGAATTAAATGCATATGAGTCAACAACTGTTGAATTGCAAGAAAAGAGGGGTTGGTGTTTTGAATCGAAAATCAACCAGTTTTTGTGAAAAAAACTTCAGCTACTCTAGATTCCAAGGCAGAATATCAACATTAATGAACCAATTTCCAGATTTAAAGGCTAAATATTTTCTAGCAGAATTGAAGAAGAACGAAGAAGCAGTTTTGATAGATTGTTGCAGAGGGACCTGTTATGATAGTAGAGATGCCAAACTACAGTTTAGGGACTTGTTCTACTTTCAAGGGAGGCAGTTAATCAGATATTCCTTTTTTCCTAGATACAAGCATATTTTCCTATAGTTATTCTAGGAAAGACATAATACTTTTAATTTTTTCTTTGCATACATGAACTTGAAAGATATTTAAAATATCTCAGTTTCTGTAATTATGTGATGACTATTATTTTGTAAACTGTTATGTAAGCACTATATAAACAGTTTATCAATATTGAAACGAGGTTGGATTTTATTGGGAAAATACTTATAGTCCAAATATATTTGAGCAATCTTTAATGTATTCACAGTTTTTAATGAGCAGTTAGTAGGAATTTCATGTGTTACATCTCCCTGTCAGTATTTCTTTGTTGTATAATTATTTTCTTCCATGTGTGAGAATGTTAGTTTATGATATTGGATTTCATTGATGCTCCTCTCTTAAATTATCAGTCATTAATATTTGTTATTCTAGTCATATAAAAACTTTGTTTTCCTTAAATCATATTTCTTCCAAATCTCCCAAAAAGTCAAAGGACTTGTGACTTTCATGCTTTGTACAACCTACTCATTGGAGTTGTGATCTCATTTGTTTAATAGATGGACTCTATGCCTAATGGTTTTGAAGATCACCCAACCATTTTATCCCTAGATCTAAATCTGGCCACCTAAACTCAATTGCACAAAACCTTTTACTACAGTGACCATAGGGTAGTTGAGTTTTATGGAGAGATCCCTCTCTGGGTTGAAGGGCCAGCTTAAACCTAAAAGAGGTTCTGAGGTTACCTTATGGTTTTTCCCTGCAGCTAGGGTTTTCCCTGAGTGATAAAATTTTGGCACCGTTCTTGGGGAATGAAAAACATATTTTTCCCTTAACGATTTATTATTGAAGATTAGACCTCTAAGGGAAAACAAAGATTTGTATATTAGTTTGGCTGCAAGATTTTTACTCTGATGACTCCACACTATGATTTGAAGGGTTCTTACTGACGAAGTTCTAGCTCATACAGGTGTTCATACTCATAGGAACCTGAATCCAAATCCACCTCAGATTTTGTCAAGCCTAGAAAATTTTTCAGGAAAAAGACTCCTAAGGAAAGAGGTATGGTCGATTTAGAAAGATCTTTCTCTCTACTTGCAAAACTTGAAACTTTTGAAGACTTAGTGCTAGATATTAAATTTGAAAGTAACTTACTCAGATCTAATTCCGAGAGTAATTTGTGAGAAAGTGTTTTAGATCCAACAGATCTTAAGACTTTTACCCCTGGGCCCTCTATCTCGGAATTAGAGATTTTACCCCAAGATTTTTATATTTGGGCTCACTTTCAGAAATTGGAACAAAAAGTCAACGAAATTCAAGAAGGTGTTGCTAAATCTCAAACTTATCCTTATTTCATCCCATCTTTGTTTACCCCAACTTATCAACTGTCATCTAGAGTTTTTCAAAATGCTATTTCATCAACTTCCATTCCAAAAATCTCAGTACATGTAACTTTTGTTGTCTTTAATCCTATAGTTAGTACAAGTTCACATCATAGGCCTATGGCTACCTGATATGCACCTTTGAATCTTCCAGCACAAGTCCATGATATCCCACAGAATTATGGACAATGTCTTATTTAGTTTTGATGGGACTAGATATTATATTTCTCAACATCATCTAAACAAGCTAAACGATTTCATAGATCTAGAAGAAGTTCACCATGATGACATAAAATTGAAGATTTTTGCACAGAGTCTGTCTGATGAGGTAAAGAAATGGTTCAGATCTTTTCCTATAGCCAGTATTAATAAATTCGAGGAGTTTGAATGGTTGTTTCTTGCCAGATGGGAAGTGAAGGAAAACCCATTGCAGATTTCAGCTGAGTATAATGTACTCAAAAGAAACCCAAGAGAATTTGTACAATAATTCACAGTCATATTTAATAAGATTTATAATTCTATTCTGGCTGAAACTAAGCCCCTTCCTGGTTTGTTTTTGTTACATTATCCTGACTGCTTTGATGTCGAGTTGGCTTATCAACTCTATGAGAGAAACCCTACTACTTTGGAGCAAATGCAGAGTAATGCAATTGGAGTGGAGGCCAATTTATTGGCAAAGAAGGTAAAAATGAAGGTTGAAAGAAGAGTAGACTTCACAGAAGAGTCATATTCATCCCCTGACTTGGAATTTGGTGTAATTTTGAAAAATATAGAGAAACTGGTGGATAAGCTCACCCCTCCCCGAGGTGAGAATCAACCTCAAGTTAGAAATCTAAATTTCAGGAGGCTCCAGGTTGCTTAAAATTGTCCCAGAGAGTAGAAAGATCTTGAAGAAAAGTAACTCATTGTTCAACCTCCTTTTACAGAATCATTTGTAGATTAGGATACTAATGAAGAAGAAGACCATTAGATTGGGTGCTTTGATGACGAGCAGACCCAAGTTTTTTCCACCAAAGAAGAACATGACCTTTTTGTTGGATGCTCGAGAGAAAAAGACAATGTTCAACTCTATGATTCAATTGTTTATCAGTAGGGGTGCAATAATGCGGTGGAAAATTTTCAAAGATAGTACAACCTTAGAAACCAGAATGTTCCTATCAAAACTTTGCCACAAAAGGCAACAGTTGAACAACAAGATGAACCCATAAAAGAGACACTAAAGAGGCTAGAGGAGCCAAAGAAGGATAATCTGAAAGAAGCAAGAAAGGAGACCAAAGATGTAGAAAAATTACAGTCAAATTTTAATTTGGAGTCTCAAATTAGTAAGTTGAAAGTGTTCATTCCTTTTGCTGAACTTTTAAGAAATGAGCAATATAGAAAAATAATTTCTACTATGATTAATAATTTAGAGATTGATTAAGTAAACATAATTTCACAAGATTCTTTGACCCTAGATGATGATTCTTCCAAATTTGTATTTGGCCCACACGTCACAATTGAAAATGATGGCGTGCCCCCTTTTTATGGAAGTCTAAATGTGCATGATATGATTCTCCATAACACAATATTAGACTCTAGAGCCTCACATAATATCATTCTCAAATCAATCATGGACCATCTAGGACTTCAAATTACTAGACCCTATAAAGCTTTGTTCTCCTTTGATTCTAGAAAGATAAAATTCTTAAGGATGATTAAATGTTTAGTTGTCACCTTAGGTCAGATCCCAACTAAAAGTGTTTTGATGGATATAGTAGTAGCAAACATTCCTGCCAGATTTGGCATGTTGTTATCCCGATCTTGGGCAGCAATATTGGGAGGAATTTTACTGATGGACATGACTTATGCTTCTATACCATTGTTTGGTGAAATGAAAAGGATGTACCGAGAAGTTCAAATGGCCTATTTGTTAAGCAACAAAATGCAGCCAGATAAGCATCCAATATATGCAGTAGATAGAGAGTTGGAATCACAAATATTTTTCAACGATTGTTGTGTTGAGGGAGAAACATGAGTAGCAAATGAAACTGATATTCAGCAAGAATAGGTTCAGATTTCTTCAGGGGAGGTATGGAAATTATACTTTGATGGATCCACATGTGAAAAGGGTTCAATAGCATGTGTGTGTATTTTTCCACCAGATTGTATAAGTCAATTTCATTATTTTAAATTGATGTTCAGTTGTACAAATAACATAGTGGACTATGAAGCTCTTGTTATTGGTTCAAATCTGTTATGATAGAAAAATTCATAAAAAGTTCATATTTTTGGAGATTCGGAGTTGGTTATGAACTAAGTTAAATTTTCCTATCAAACTAGGCATCCAAGAATGAGAGCTTATACAAATGAAATTTTGGATTTGTTTTCTAACTTCTTTGTCAAACATGAAATCTCATTGATACCAAGAGAGAATAATGGAATTGTAGATGCTCTAGAAAAGGCTGCTAGTACATTCAGAGCTTTGTTGTATTCAAATTAAAAATATGAGATAAATATTAGACACCGACCTTCAATTCCAGATATTACAAAGCATTGGTAGGTGTTTGAAGACGATAAGCTAATCAAAATATTTCTAGAGAGAATAGATGAATTCCTCAACACTCCAATAGACAGGCATGAAGATGAAATTGCAGATGAAAATTTTGAAACAACAATTTATTTGAATGTTGTAGCAGGAAAGGAAATTATTCAACTTAGTGATAATTCGATTACTTGAGGCTTAGTGCCTTTAGAAATATTATTTGATTCTAATTATGTAGCAGTGAGGTCAAGAATTATGCCAATTGAGGGGGAGAAGAAGGATTACAATTTGGGAACCGAAATTGACCCAAAAGTTTTCAAAGTTTCCAACACTTCGAAAAAAGAGCAGAAACACAGTATGCAGAATTATTAAAGGAATTCACTGATATATTCACCTGGAGGTACGAAGATTTGAAAATTTATAATCATCCCATTATCCAACATACTATATCACTTAAAGAAAATGAGAAACCACTCAAACAAAAGTTAAGAAGGATCAATCTGAAGCTATTGCCATTGATTGAGAAAGAAGTAAAGAGGTCGTTGGCTACAAAAATTATCATTCCACTCAGATTTTCCAATTGGGTAGAAAACTTGATGCCAGTAAGAAAGAAAAGTGGGGAAATTTTCCTGTTTGTGGATTTCATAAATGTAAATAAAGTATCAATGAAGGATAATTATCCTTTACCAAAAATGGATCACATTCTCCAAAAGGTGGTTGGTTTAGAAAGGATTTCCATGT
This sequence comes from Pinus taeda, assembly GCA_000404065.3. Lineage (NCBI taxonomy): Eukaryota > Viridiplantae > Streptophyta > Pinopsida > Pinales > Pinaceae > Pinus > Pinus taeda. The sequence continues at coordinate 45,116 of APFE031082570.1, read as the reverse complement.
TGGATGGGTTTTGAGGATACAATCAGACCCTGGTCAACCCAAAAGATTAGGATAAGACTACCTTCACCACACCATGGGGTACGTTCATGCATTCTAAGATGTCATTCAGATGCATGAATGAAGAAGCCACTTTTAAACATGCAATGGACATCTCCTTTTCTGACAAAAGAGATAGGTTTGTGGTGATTTATCTAGATGATATTATTGTTTTCTCACTCTTCCCATTTGAAACATATCAGAGCAGTTTTTAGTAAGTGCAGGAAATTCAGAGTTTCTCTTAATCTGAAGAAATCCCATTTTGCCATGAGATAGGGAAATTTTTTGGGACATATAGTGTCAAAGGACGACATCAAGATAGACCCCAGCAGAGTGACAACAATCCAAAATATTGAACAACCAAGAAGTAAAAAGGAAGTGTGATATTTATTAGGTAAAGTAAAATTTTTGCGTTTTATTCTGAATTTTGCAAAAATTGTAGAAGTAATAACAAGAATGCTTAAGAAAGGGAGCGAAATTAAGTGGAATGAACAACGAAGTATTATTTTAATGATATCAAGAGAGTCTTAGGCCAAGCAACTCTACTCATTAGTCGATATTTTTCAAAATATTTCATGATTTTTGTTCTTATTCTGAACAAACTATCTCTGGTGTGTTGCTACAGAAGAATGATGCAGGACAAGAGCAACCCATCTCCTTTTTTAGCAGGGCATTGAAGGATGTTGAAATAAAGTAAAATATTCTAAAAAAATAGGCATATGCATTGATCAAAGCACTAAAATACTTTAGATTGTTTATTTTGCATTCTCGTGTGATTGCATATGTACCAAATGTTGCAATAAAGAGTATTTTAGTACAACTAGACAATGATGGCAGAAGAGGGACATGGATTTCTAAATTTTGGATTATGACATGGAAATAAAACCTACCAAGTTGATTAAATGACAAGGTCTAGCCAGACTAATGACTTAATCAAATCTTAATGATGTTGGTATAAATTTTGTTTTTGAATTATCAGATCTTCCAGATGAAGAATCAGTGGTTGAAGCTGAAGATTTTTTTAAACAATGTCCATGGTATGCTGATGTTGTTTACAATTTACAAAATTTATAAGTGCCACCAGGAATAGATAAGATCCGAGCTAGAGTTTTGAGACTAAAATCTGTTAAGTATTGTTTTTTGAATGGTTATATATACTGGAAATATCCTCAGGGTATTTTGTTAGACTTCTTGCTACAAGAGGAAGCTAAGAAAATGAGTAAAGAGTTTCATGAAGAAGCATGTGGGGGGCATCATTATTGGAAGGCCATAGTAGATAAAACCTTGAGAGCTGGGTTATATTGGCCGAATTTATTTTTTGATGTTAGAAAAGAAGTAGCAGCTTGTTAAAAATGTTATTTCTTTGAGTGTAAGTCAAAAATAATGTCTTTACCTTTGAAACCTATCTTTGTAGAGGCACCTTTCCAACAATAGGGCCTTGAATTTATAGGTGAAATTGATCTGGCATCATCAACATGACATCAATGGATCTTGATTGGGACATATTACTTTACAAAATGGATTGAGACACTTCCAAGAAGGCAAGCTACTGATCTTCTGGTTATTCAATTCTTAGAAAATATTATTTCCAGGTTTGGATTCCCAAAGAGGATAATTACCGATAATGCACAAAGTTTCAAGTCTAAGAAGTTAGTAAAATTTTTGTGAAGACTACCATATCATACTTAGCCATTCCACAGCCTATTACCCTCAAGGTAATGGACTTGTAGAATCCTCCAATAAGAATTAGTTAGAATTATTAAAAAGCTATTAGAAGATATCAAAAAGGCTTGGCACACAAAGCTTAAATTTGCCTTATGGGTGGATAGAGTTAGCACTAAAAGGTCAATCAATACTTCTCCTTTCCAATTGGTATATGGTGTTGATGCATTGTTTCTTGTTTCAATTGGAATCCCTATAATAAAATATTTGCAAGAGTTGGGAGAAGAACCAAATCAGCTACAAAGAAGGATAAATTAGCTAATTGAAGTGCATGAAACTCGATAAAGGGTGTATTAAAAATCTCAGGACATACAAGATCAAATCAAAAAGGTTTCTGAAATAAAAATCAAAGAGGATGACTTCAAATGGTTCTAAAATGAGATGTTCACATTGAGGATAGAGGTAAACATGGGAAGTTTGAGAACATTTGGAAAGGGCCATACAAAATTAAAACTTTCCAGGAAAAAAACAATTTCATCTTAGAGGGTCCACATGGAGAATATTTACCAGGAGGTCAGTCAATGGACGCTTCCTGAAGCATTATATTTCTTAAACACATGATGATTTTCAAGTTTCATTGTACATATCCATATATTTTGAAAAAGTATCTTGCAGGTGTGGATGAATTTTCTAAAGCACTTGAAGCCCGAAGTGAAGACCCTAAGGTTTTGTTGATATTCATTAGAAAAATAAGAAGTTTTTTAGAAATAATTGTATTTTCTACTTTCAAGTTTAGAGTCTATAAAATCATCTCTTAAAAAGATGAAGTTCTATTTCTCATTCAGTTTTTCTTTAGACAAATTTTGTAATGGATGAGGCCACTAGTTTAGGGAGGGTTCTTGCTGCCATCATTGATCGACAACATCCCCATGGAGCCAGTTGTTATCACAATAAAAATTTCACATTTTAAAATCTTTTTTGGAAAATGCTGATAGTTGTAGTGTCAGTATTTAAAATTGTAATAAATAGGGAAAATTCCATGATAACAAGGTTGTCAACATTTTTTGAAAATACGAGTAAATAATTATAGAAGTTTTTAGAAATTTTACAAGAAGTAGAAGGAATCAAAGTCTACATCAGACCCTCTCCATTGGAAATTGATCTGAACAGGATTTCCAATGATATGTGGAAGTCCAAAAATGGACTCTTGGATCAAAAAATATTGCTTGCTGAAGTTTTAGGGTTTGAAGCCTTTGAAAGGAAGGAATATCGTAGGGCTAGAGTAGATCGATGATTGCATATTGGAGTTCCATCCAATTGGCGCATCGAAGGTCTAGGGAATATAGGCAATCGACGAATCGACTATTGATGCATTGGAGGTCCAAGGCACATCGACGATTGGCGAATCAGAAATCATAACTTCTTAAGGTGACAACCCTAAAAGGTTGCAATATGAAAATGTGTCGATAGTATTAAAATTGTTAGGATATTTCGATAGTGTTAAAATACCTGGGGAATGGCGATATAGGTTAACAAAGGATTTCATTGCAAAACCGAAGGAGGACAACTCCTTTTCTCTCTCCTCTAGTGATACACATGGCACCATATGATTGGTTCCGATAAGCTATACATGGTGACACATGATTGGTTTCAATAAAGCTACAATGGCATCTAACATCAATATGATGTGGCGGTATGAAAGGACACGTGGCAACCAATTTTTTAATTTTGAGGGGTCTTAAGGGGACAAATCTGGGTGACATGTGTCACCACTCATGAGGTGCCATGTGAAGTAGTGAGGTCATAATCAAAGATCACATATTGGAGGTTGAAGAATATTGTAGCTCTAAAGTAAATATTCTTATTGGAAACTTCTGATAAGAGGGGCTTCGACATTAGGATTGGCACATGGTCAAGAGGAATTTAAAGAAACTCAGGCGCTAATAACTTAACAAACGAAAAATAGACCCCGGTAGTGAACAAAATGCCCTAGCACCTCAAGGCTAAGTTGTAGGTCACAACCCTCAGTCCTATGGTGAAGAAATGCGGGAAGGACTAAAGAAAAAGGAGTCAGGACAAAATTGAATTCGCGTTATGTTATAAAGGGGTTCTGATATGCCATTAAGTTGATAATCACTGGCCCAATAATATAATAAAACAAATGCCAAAGGAGGAAAATCGCAAGGGACTGAGGAGTATTGGTGAAACAATAAGGATAAAACTTCTCTAATAAGACCATATAGAGAATTGGAGGAGTATGAGTTGACAACTATTGAATCACAGGAAAAGAGGGGTTCGTAGTTTGAATGGATAGTTAATCATTTTTTGCGAAAACAACTTGAACTACTCTAGATTCCAAGGCAGAAGATCAACATTAATGAACCAATTTCCAAATTTGAGAATAGAGGTTTTATAGCAGAATTGAATAAGAACGAAGAAGCAATTTTGATGGATTGTTGCAGAGGGACCTATTATGACAGTAGAGATGTTAAACTACATTTTAGGGACCTATTCTACTTTCAAGGGAGGTAGTTGACCAAATATTTCTTTTTCCTAGATACAAGCATATTTTCCTATAGTTATTCTAGGAAAGAAAAAATATTTTTAAGTTTATCTTTACATACATCAACTTGAAAGATATTTAAAATATCTTAGTTTCTATAACTATGTGATGACTATTATTTTGCAAATTGTTATGTACGCACTATATAAACATTTTATGAATATTGAAGTGAGGTTGGGTTTTATTGCAAAAACACTTGTAGTCCAAATATATTTGAGCAATCTTGAATGTATTCATAGTGTTTAATGAGTAGTTAGTAGGAAATTCATGTGTTACATCTCCCTATCAGTATTTCTTTGTTATATAATTGTTTTCTTCCATATCTGAGAATGTTAGTTTATGATTTTGGATTTCATTGATGCTCCTCTCTCAAAATTATCATCCATTAATATTTGTTATTCTAATCATCTAAAAAATTTGTTTTCCTTCAATAATATTTATTCCAAATCTCCTAAACAGTCAAAGGACTTATGACTTTCATGCTTTGTACAACCTGCTCATGGGAGCTATCATTTCATTTGTTTAATAGATGGAATCCATGCCCAATGGTTTTGAATATCACCCAACCATTTTATCCCTAGATCTAAATCTTGTCACATGAACTCAATTGTACAAAACCTTCTACTACAATGACCATAGGGTAGTTGAGTTTTACAGAGAGATCCCTCTCTCGGTTGAAGGGCCAACTTCAACCTACAAGAAGTTTCGAGGTTACCTTAGGGTTTTTCCCTACAACTAGGGGTTTCCCTGAGTGATAACACATACGATGGACATTGATACCAAGCTTAGACAAGAAATATTGCAGCCAAATGGCCCATATAGTGGCATTTACTACTCCTTTGTACTCGACCTCTGCTGATGATAAAGAAATTGCAACTTGATTCTTGTTTTTCTAACTAATTGGGAAAAATCCCAAACTAGGTAGATAATCAGAGGTGGAATTACAATCAATGTTGTTTCCAACCAAATTTGAAACTGTAAGCCCAATGAGATCCAAAGAAAAATTTGCTGCATAATGAATCCCATAGGTGATTGTCCCCTGGACATATCGAAGGATAAGCTTTGCAACTTTCCAATGTAACTCATATGGCTCCTGCATGTATTTGGAAAATGATCCCTCAACATATGAGATATTAGGACGAGAGTGAGTGAGATAAATAAGACTCCCCACAAGTTGATGGTACAATGTGCAATCAACCAATGGTGTGCTTTTTCCATTCTCAAGATTTATCCCTGATGAGAAAGGTGTGGTTGTTGGCTTGCAATCACTCATGTGACATCATGCCAAAATATCTCTAACATACTTTGGTTGGGAAATGGTAATCCCATAACCACTCCGATTGATCTCTAGTCTAATGAATAAATTTAGAAAACCCATATCTCTCATAGAAAGCAACTTGTGCAATGTAGTTTTAGTCTTTGTAATGGAAAAATATGAACTACCTGTCATCAAACAATCATCTACATAGAGTACTATGATCAAGAAGGATTCAATTTTCTTCAAAAAATAAACATTCAAATCGAATTTTCAATGTACAAAATTAAGAGATAACAAATAAGAATACATCTTTTCATATCGCACTCTAGATTCCTGCTTGAGACCATAGAGAGACTTCTTTAGCTTGCATACCAAACATGAATTTTTCATGTATCCCTAGGAATACTCCATGTATATTTCTTCCTCAAGATCACCATGAAGAAAGGCATTCTTCACATTCATATGATGCACCTCCCACCATCGTGATGCTACAATGGAGAGAGCTAGCCGAATGGAATCCATTTTTGCGTGTAGAGAAAAAGTCTCATCATAGTCAACACCATGTACCTGTTGAAAACCTTTTTCCACCAACCATGCCTTACATTAACTAACTTGGTCATATGTTTCTTTCCTGGTCTGGTATACCCACTTTCACCTCACAAGTGTATGATTGGAAGGTAGTGGAACCATGTCCCAAGTTTGGTTATCAATGAGAGAGTCATATTCCTCATCCATAATTGCTTCCCATTGAGAATTCCCAACTTCTTCTACATAAGTATGTGGATAAGATGCATGCATGGGAATGCATGGATCCATAGCTAAAAGTGCATGTGGATCTTCCTCAAACTGATGTATAGTGGCAAGATCATCTAGGAGATCACTCCTATTGTGCCATTTTTGTACTGAAGGTGGTCAAGAATCTTATGAACTACATGAGGAAGTATTATCTCGATGTTCAAAAACTAGTGGTCCAACAAGTGTCATAGGAAAAGACTCATTTAGATCAGAATTCTGATATGAAGTATCATCTACATACTCATCAATTGATGGCAAGGGAAACTTTGTAACATGTTCATCTAGTGGTGCATGCAAAGCATCTTCTTCAAACTTTACACTCCTTTCGATAAAGATCTCTTCAGTTTTGATATCAAGTAATCTATACCCTTTGACTTAATCAAAATATCCAACGACACATGCATGCCTTTCTCAAAGGCTCTAAAGCCTTTCTGTTGTCTGCAAGAATGTGAGCACATGCTCGAGATCTAAAAAAATGGAAATGACTGAATTCAGGTTGCATGCTAGTCTAAGCCTCAAAAGGTGTTTTTCCAGTAATAGATTTATGAGGAGATATATTCTGGATGTATGAGGCACAATTGATAGCTTCATCTCACAATTATGATGGAAGAGATCTTGCATGCAACATGTAATTGGCTATCTCTTTCAAAGATCTATTCTTCCTCTCGACACCATTTTGCTACAGAGTGTAAGGCATTGTATGCTGCAACTATATTCCTACTTCATTACCAATATTCTTGATATATTTGTTGACATATTCCTTCCCATTATCTGTGCGAAGGATTTTGATGTTTTTTCTAAACTGATTTTTCGCATGTGCTTTGAAAATATTTATATGTTGAAAAACCTCAGACTTGAGTTTCAAAAAATAACCCAAGTGAATCTCTTGTAATCATTTATAAATGACGATGCATATCTTGATTTTCTCATTGAAGGTAATGGAAATGGACCCATGAGATAAATGTGTACTATCTCCAAAGGTGAAGAGGCTCTTCATGCATACCCCTTCTCGAACTTTTCTTGTGGATACTTTCCAAGAGAAAATCAATTACAAACACCATTTGAAAATTCAATGATCAACAATCCTTTAACCAACCTTTGCTTGCTAAGTTGTTGCATATATCTGAAATTCAAGTGTCCAAATATCTCGTGCCAAATCTTGCTTTCTTCATTTGCATGTGTAAATAGAAAAATAGAATCTAACTAAGGAACAAAATTGGAAAATGTATATAGACGAGATTGATCATTTAGCTTTCCAGATGCAATCTTCAAGTTAGTGTAAATGTCATAAATGCTCATGGAATTCGGGTTAAATTCAACTTTCCTTTTGGTGCATGTGTGTGTCATTTGATACAGTAAAAGAAGATTCATAGAAAGCCTTGGAATATGCAAGATATTCTCAGAAATTCCATCTTCAAATTGCACTCTTCCTTATCCATTTTCTTCAACTATAGAATTGTCTCCCATGAGAATAGGAGGTCCTGAGTATGTATGTAGAGAAGAAAAAAATTCTTTGAAGAAGTCATATGATGTGAAGCTCTTGAATCGATGATCCATTCTTGCAGTGTAGAATGAAGGGAAATCAAAGCATGACCATTACCCCTTGTTTTTTATGGTTTTTACTTCATCTTTTGCTTGGCACTTTATGGAATCTAATGACCAATATTATTTTGCTGAAGAGTCTTTGCCATCAGATCAATAGTCTTTTGCATGCAAGAGGATTCATGATGATAGTCTTTGTTACAATAAGGACACTTGGAGTTTACTTTTTTTCCCTTCTTACCATTTGAGCTAGAAGAATCATCTGGAGGTTTTGGATTTCCTCCCTTTCTTGGATCTAGATCTCTTGCCTTTCCTTTGCCTTTAGATTGCTGATTTGGTTTTGAGTTTGACTTTCCTTTTTCATGCAGGACAAGTGCATGTGCATTTGAAGACTTTAATGAACCCATCTTGATGAGCTTATCCTACTCATGAATGAGAGACTCAATAAATGCATCAAGTTTGGCATTTTCCATTTATCTCTAGTTGCAAGTCTAACTATATGAAATGTAGAAACAAAAACAACATATTCAAGACCTAATTTAGAAAAAATAGAAATGATCAATTGACCTTCCTATTTGGATTTATCAATCTCGCAGTCTTGTAATTGTAGAAGCAATGATTTGAATTTTATAAAGAAATATTGAATGTTCTCAAAGCTATTTGGATATAAGGAATTTTGTTCATTTTTGAGAATATGAGTCCACATCTCATCCCACTTTCCAAATAAATTATCCAAGCTTGTCCAGACCTCATTCAGAGTGCTGCATGTGTCCACATGGAAATGGAATGCTGAAGATATGGACAAAATAGAAGACCAAAAGCCTCGTCCATCTTGTTGAAGTATTTGGATCTTTCAATGACAGGATTGGGTTCAACTTCCATATTTATAACTATCTGATACAAGCCTTTGCCTCTAAGGTGAAGCACAATCTTTGGCTTTCATTGGAAGTAGTTATACGACGTAAAAATAGTTGAAGATGGGAACTCCATTCTTTTACCTTGTAGTCGTAATTCTCCAATATTATGATATGCAAATCAAATCTCCGAACAATTTCCAATTCTCGATATTTAAACTTGAAAAATATTATTCATGCACCTTCTTTAGGCCCCTATAGTTCCGATACCATGTAAAATTATTAGAGCATAAATACGGATCTAGCTGAAGAATAATTGCACAAACTCGCAAGAATTGAAAAAAATTAAAAATTGAATTGAGACTCAACATTGATTTTAAAATCAATACATAAAACAACTAAGTTAATCTTAGTTGTACATGCAATAACTAAGGCTAATTAAAGCTAACTAAAGCTAAGTGTGCTTTATGTTTTATTAATGTGCACATGTACCACATGCAAACACCAAAGTTAAGTAACATGTTAGTTAACACTAAGGGTTAACTAACATGTAAGCATTCAAGTTAAGTAACTAAAGTCAAGTGCAGATCACATGCAAACACTATAATTTAACAAAATGTGCACATACACCATATGCAAACACCAAAGTTAACTAACTAAAGTAATGCGCACCACATGCAAGCACTCGAATTAAGTAACTAAAGCAAAATACACATCACATGCAAACACTAAAACTTAACCGAAACTAATTAAAACTAACCAAATAAATACACACCAACAAACATCATTTTAAGGAGATAAACTTTGTTCATAACCATCCTAGCTTTTTGAGAAAAAAATCCGTTGGTCTTTACTACTCACTTCCCTTGCTTTGTGCCCAATTGAATTCATGCTGCAAATCAGATAACACACTTTTCAATGAAGAGGATTGCTTTCGCTTAAGTCGATTGTAGATTCCCCGAATATTCCGGGATCCGATGGACATGAGCATGGTTAAAAAATTGACCGTGCTCATGTTCATTGGATCCCAGAATATTCCAGGAATCTGCAATCGACTTAAGGATGGTCGTTTCCTTATCGAGTGTATTAGAAACACACTTTAACGCTACTATTGTGCTTCTTAGGTGCATTAGAAATATTGCTGGTACTACTGCTAAGCTACGTTATTGTGGTGCCCCTCACGAATTTAATATATAGATATTATATATATATTATATATATATATATATATTTTTTTTCTCTAACTCAACCATAGTGATTATTCTTTTCTTTTCTTTTCTTTTCTTGCAGCAACACATTTCTTGCTTCTCTTTTTTTTTTGTTAGCGCTTTTAAATGTTGCTCATAAGGAGTCTTTACAAACTTGCACTTCTCTCTGCTGCGATCAGAAGTTGAGTTTTATGCAGATTGCACTCTGAAACTAGGACAAAGATTGTATAAGTGAAAAAAAGAGATGAAAACAAATTCAAAATTAGAAAATTTAGCGGGCTCAAAAGGAATTCAACCAAACTGGACTAAATTAAAATTGTATTTGAAACCTCACAAACAAACAAATAACTGGTGGTTGGAATTACTTTTTCCAATAACTCTTATATCCATTTATTTATATGGTTGTTCTAACCTTTATGCACATGTGCAAATCGGAATTAGCCGTTCACACGGATGGAATTTTATGGATATATTGTTGATCTTTCCGTGATTTGTTTGTTAAATACAGTTTCTCAAATAGAGTTAAACCAATATAGTAAAGGATTTGAATTTTTTTAAGTTGGAAAAAGATAACGAAGTTGTCTAAACCGTTAAGCTGTAAACCATCAAATTTTAAGGTCGTTTTGTTTTAAAATTTCTACCTTTCCCACTCTTCTGTCCATCTATTACCAGAAACCATGACCACCACAACTTTTAGTTGTGTCAGGAAATAACAAGTACCTAAGCAAAAGGGAGGCGATGGAGGATTCTGAATCGGTAAAGGATACTAGTTCGGAAAAAATTAGATAAAAATTCACAATTGTCTTAGTTTAAGAAAAAAATGGCAAAAGTTTGGTTTTCGCGGTGTTGTGCTTAATGTGAGCTACTAGACTTGAAGGAGTTTTTTGGAATATAAAATAAAAAATCAAACAAATATATTAATAGAACACATCAAAATTTTGAGAGTTAATTTAATTTATCTAGTTTTTGTTTGGGATGTTATAAGATCAAATTGAGATTGTCAAATTATATGGTTAATTTTCGTCACTGTTTTTAGGGTTTAAGCTTGGTTAGTTTGGAGCGTTGACCATATTTAATTCCCTTCAAAATTGATCTGCCTAAATTTTTGATTGGATATAACTCCCCACTCTATTAGAAAAAATGAATCACAGGAATTCTAGCCATTATTTGTGTTTATTAGAGCGATTGAAGTTGTGTGCATTATTCCAATTTTGATGAGTTCTAAGATCCGCCTAGGCTACACTCAGGGAAAAGAACCATACAAGTGACATTTTTGTGTTAGCGAGTTGTCTTTAGTGCAATTTTTTGGAAGTTTTTCTGGTGTTTTTCTGGTCTAATAGGAATTTATTAAAATCACAAGTTTGATGGATAACCCCTACACAATCCAAGTGAAAAACCACTTTAAATAACGCAAATCAAGATTTTTCCTCAAATTTTTACGCCAAATTCCAACACCAAAAAATCCAAAAAGTAAGACTAAAAACAACTCCATGTCTTAGCGCTCTCTCGACTCTACATTCTTCAGACATGTCACTATGCCATCGCTCAACCCTAACTGTCACGCCCCCAATTCTTTTTTCATTAATTGGCCAGGGTGCAGCACTGCCTAAGTAGTTAACATGTTCGATCGTTAAGTTACTTTACGAACTACGCCTTAACATTCATATTCATTCATGAATAACATAACATTAATGTGAGAAATCCATTAACAGTATAAACATCATAAAACATCCATGAAGCAGTAGGAGAACACATTCATATGCAAACAAGAATCTTTTATTATATATATGAGAAGATTTACAAATGATTGGGAGTAATACTCCACCAGTGTTATACCCAAGTCGGGCGCCCACCTCGTGCACACACGCATGGTGGTCTCACCCTTCTACCGTTCAACCACACACACGAGTTTATTTGCCAAGCTAGGCGGGCGTGCCTGTGCACAACCCACCACCCAATTATAACCGAACTCGTTCAAGCCTTTGAACGTTTGGCGGGCGGGCGCCTTCGTGCACCCTCCATCCATGCCTTAACCGAACACCAAGAACTCATGCACAGCTCCATGTAGCCTTGCCCAGAAAGTAGGCGCATAACCATGCCTTGTTGCGGCTTCGTTACACCTTTCCTTCGCACTTCGCCTGATGATCAATGCTCGAAATGCGATGCCTCAACGCTATGTTTTCACCACACATATATATGGTTTGGAATGGGGGTCATGCCACCCGATTGACCCTCCGTTCAAGCTTCAACTACCACATCCATACAACAAAACTCTACCTTCGTGTAGGTAGGCCTACCCATGGCACGGGACCGCCCACCCATACTTCGTTTGCTTGTCATTTCGCCTTGGTCGGCCCACGGTGCAAGTCACCCCAACTCGCTTGCATAAGAATGCCTCGCCCTTGGTCGCCTCATTCCTTCGCACATTTCACTACTTCGCACGGTGGGTGGGCGTGCCTAGGCGACTCGCCAGCCGTAGGGCGTTACATCCTCCCCCACTCGAGATCATTGTCACCCTCGACAATCCTGACTTCCTCAGTAGCTTCCTATCATACTTCTCATTCTTCTTCTTCCATCTCCAAAGTGAGTCCTCCATCTCCCAGCTTTCCTCCTCCGATGCATTCTTCCATCTGACAAGAAATTCCTGTTTCATATGACAACCAATCCCTGTAGTTCTGAAGCTCAAAATCTTCTCCAACTCTAAATCTGGCTTGTCCACAATCCCGGCTGGTCCTCTCAGCGGTTCAGCTCTCTCTGGATGATCAGCATCAAGTCTGCATCTCTTCAACTGATTCATGTGAAAAATGGATGCTTCATATTCATATGATGTGGAAGCTCCAGCTCATAAGCAACTTCCCCCACTCTCTTCTTCACTCAGAATGGTCCCTCATACTTCCGTGTCAGTTTACTCATAGTCCCCTTAGGTGGCTGAAACTGCTCCCTGGTAATCCTGAGAAACACCATATCTCCCACACTGAAGTGTACATCCGGTCTTCCTTTATCAGCTCATTTCTTCATTCTCCTTGCAGCTTTGTGCTAGCGCAACCATGCCAGCTCCAAGGTCTCATCCCAAGCCTTAATGAACTTCTTTGCATGACGACTTATAAAAAAACCTCCTGTCACTACGGTATGCGGTGTAATTAGCATCTGTCCTTTCACCGGCTCAAATGGATTGTACCCCGTCGTAGAACTCTTTTGAATATTGTAGCTAAACTGAGCAACATCCAAGAGTTCAGGCTAATTCTTTTGATCAGCTGTCACATAATGTCTCAAGTAATCCTCCAGTAATGCGTTGATCCTCTCGGTCTGTCCATCTATCTGTGGATGGTAACTTGAACTCATCAACAACTCTGTCCCAACTAACTTGAACACTGTGGTCCAAAATCTTCCTGTAAATCATGGATCTCGGTCCAACATGATGCTTAATGGCATCCCCCAATACTTCACTATGTTCTTGAAGAACAACTCCGCAGTCCGCTCGGATCCACAAGGCATCTTTGTTGGAACAAAGACAACATACTTGGAAAAACAATCGACCACGACCATAATCCTATTATACCCCTGAAACTGTGGCAACTGAGTGATGAAGTCCATCGAGATACTCATCCATGGTCTCTCAAGAATCGGTAAAGGTTGCAACAGACCTCCTTTCCTCTAATTATCCAGTTTGTCCTGCTAACAAATGATGCACGTATGTACATACTCCTCTACATCCTCCCACATCTTCTCCCAAAAGAATCCTCTCTCCAACAATGTCAAAGAACGATGCTACCTTGGGTGGCTAGCCCACAGTGAGTCGTGGCACCCCTTCAAAAGGTGCCTCCTAAGCCCAGATGACTTTGGAGCATAGAGTTGGTTTCCAAAGAACAAGAATCCATCTCGGAGAAAGAACTTTCCAGTCTTCCCCTCCTTTATCTGCTTCACTATATTCTGCACCTGAGTATTGGTCTCAACACTTTCCTTGAACTTATTCTGCATCTCTTCTGACATCTGAACTTGACTCCTACTCCTTTCTGCCCAGTTTTCTCCTTCCAATGCTGCAAGCTGTCCCTTCCTGCTAAGGGCATCTGCTACCGCATTGTGTCTCCCTAGTCTATACTCGATAGTCATGTCAAATTCTGCCAAGAAGTCCTGCCAACGAGCTTGCTTTGCAGAAAGCTTCTATTGTGATGCAAAATAACTTGCTGCAACGTTGTCAGTGTTGACAACAAATGGCTTCCCAATCAGGTAATGCCTCCACACATGAAGACAGTGGATAATTGCAGTCATCTCCTTCTCATGGACCGGATACCTTCGTTCTCTATCTTGCAACTTCCAACTCTCGTACGCCACTAGATGCCCATCCTGCATAAGAACCCCTCCTATGGAAAAATCTGAAGCATGTGTGTGTACCTCAAACGGTCTCTCGAAGTTAGGCAACTTCAGTATCGATGCTGTAACCATCCTCCTCTTCAAGTCATCAAATCCCTTTTGACATTTATCCGTCCAACTCCATCTCTTGTCTTTCTTCAATAGGTCTGTCAGTGATAATGTTACCTTGGAGTACCCCTCTACAAACTTTCGTTGGTAGTTGGTCACGCCCAAAAACACCCTCATCTCATGGACATTCTTCGGTTCAACCTAGTCCTCGATCGCCTTCACTCTACTCGGCTCCATCCGTATGTACCCTTGACCAACTATATGCCCAAGAAACAAAATCTTGGTCTAAGCAAACACACACTTAGACTTCTTCAAGTACAATTGATTTTCCCTCAGTGCCTCGAACACCATCGCCAAGTGCTTTTTATGATCCTCCATGTTGTCACTGTACACCACTATATCATCCAAGTATACTACTATGAACGAATCTAAGTATGGTCATAGGACATCTTTCATCAAAGTGAAAAATGTAGCAGGAGCATTGCACAACCCGAAGGGCATAACAAGGAACTCAAAGCTACCATACCTTGTTACTATCGCGGTCTTCTTCTCGTCTCCTTTAGCAATCCGCACCTGATAATACCCATGCCTCAAGTCTAGCTTGGAAAACACTTGGGCTTTCGTAAGCTTGTTAAAGCAATCAGTAGCCAATGGCAAAGGATATATGTTCCTTACCATCTGCTTGTTCAATGCACTGTAATCATAGCACATCCGTAGCTCATTCGAATCCTTCTTCCACTAGAACAATACTGGAGCTCCATAGGGGGACCTTGAAGGTCTGATGAAACCTACATCAGCTAACTCCTTTAACTATCATTTCAATTCCTCCAACTCGGGTCCTGACAACTGATAAGGTGCTTTAGCCGAAGATTGCTTTCCTGGCTCAAGCTCAATGCTATGGTCCACTGCACGCCTTGGTGGAAGCTTCTTTGGTAGCTCATCAGGCATCAAATCTACATATTTGGCTAGTATCTCAGAAATCTCGGTTGGAACAAGCGTCTCCACTCCATCACCTTCGAATCCCTTGAACATCACCGCATATGTCTCCATATCTGACTCCTTCATAGCCTTCTCCAAACTTAGTGCAAAAACATGCTGCACCTTGACTTCCTTTCTTTGCCTATGAATGGGCAAAGTCCAAGGTTGTGACTGTCCAACCAGCACCACCTCATCACAGAAGGGGACAACAATTGCCTTGTTTCCCTTCAAGAAATCTTGCCCCAATATCATATCGAAGTCGTTCATCTCCATCACTGTGAAGTCCAACTGACCCTTCTAGTCTTTTATCTGCATAGGCACTTCGTGTGCCAAACCTGCCACTTTAGCTCTAGAGTTCACCACCTTGACTTCCACATTTGATGGGAATATCATCAGTCCAACCACTTTTGCTAACCGTATCATCATGAAGTTATGAGTGGCCCTTGTGTCCACTAGAGCTTGAATGGTCTTGCCATGAACCATCAAGTCCATGAAACCCAGACTATTCATCCACGATTTCTCCATAACTTTTCCCTGCATACATGTCTGTTCTCTGCATCTTGCTCTGATACCACCTGTCACGCCCCCAATTATTTTTTCGTTAATTCGTCGGGGTGTGGCACCGCCTAAGTAGTTAACATGTTCCATTGTTAAGTTACTTTATGAACTATGCCTTAACATTCATTTTCATTCATGAATAACATAACATTAATGTGTGGAATCCATTAACATTATAAACATCATAAACATCCATGAAGCAGCAGGAGAACACATTCATATTCAAACAAGAATCTTTTATTATATATATGAGAAGATTTACAAATGACCGGGAGTAATACTCCACCAGCGTTATACCCAAGTCGTGCACCCACCTCATGCACACCTGCACGGTGGTCTCACCCTTCTACCGTTCAACCACACACACGAGTTTATTTGCCAAGCTGGGCGGGCGCTCCTATGCACGACCCACCACCCAACTACAACTAAACTCGTTCAAGCCTTCGAACCTTTGGTGGGCGGGTGCCTTCATGCACCCTCCACCCTCGCCTTAACTGAACACCAGGAACTCATGCATAGCTCCGTGTAGCCTTGCTCAGTGAGATGGTGCATAATCGCACCTTGTTGTGGCTCCGTTACACCTTTCCTTCACACTTTGCTTGATGATCGATGCCCAAAATGTGATGCCTCAACACTATGTTTTCACCACACATATATATGGTTTGGAACGGGGGTCGTGCCACTTGGCCGACCTTGCGTTCAAGCTCCAACCGCCGCATCCATACAACAAAACTCCGCTTTCGTGTAGGTCGGCCCGCCCATGGCGCGGGACTGGCCACCCATAATTTGTTTGCTTGTCATTTCGCCTTGGTCGGTCCACGATGCAAGTCACCCCAACTCGCCCATATAAACATGAGACAGCCAACTCACCCGCATAACAATGCCTTGCCCTTGGTTGCCTCATGCCTTTGCACATTTCGCTACTTTGCACGGTGGGTGGGCGCGCCCGGGCGACTCGCCAACCACAGGGCGTTGCACTAACGCTCCTATCACAAAAAGTAGTGGCCATACCAACATGCAACCACGTCGGTATGCTTAGGAACCCCTAACTGCAGTTCAATTGGCCTCTGAGTTGTCGGTGTTTTTCCATTATTGACCGAAGATTCGATGGTAAACCCCCAGTTCTTTTATCTCATTCTTTCAATCTATCGTGTAATAATAAGTAGGGATTTTCTTTATAATTTTTATGAAAGCATTCTCTTTTCTCTTATTCTTTAAAAGTTCGTGATAATTAAAAGTAGTGTGTCCAACAGCAACTTCAGACATTTAAAACAGACAGTTTAATCTCCATAAAAAGCTCAAGTTATGACTAATAGTCAAAAGGATTTTAAGCTAAAGTATTAGATGTACGAAGATTAATAAACAGTCAAAGGCTTTTGGTTGTTCAATTTCCTTCCAGGTTTCCTTTCACTTAATTTATTTTGTTCACTGTGGGGTCTATCCATTCAATTCCTCTGTCAAAGCTAAATTATTAGATGTACGAAGATTAATAAACAGTCAAAGGCTTTTGGTTGTTCAATTTCCTTCCAGGTTTCCTTTCACTTAATTTATTTTGTTCACTGTGGGGTCTATCCATTCAATTCCTCTGTCAAAAACCTCATTGCCAACTCTTTACATTTCACATAAGCATTCACATATGTTTATTTGGATATTTCTGGTTGTTACAATTTAGTTATTAATTTTTTGGATTTAAAATCAAATGAAAAATAGAAGAAAAAGTTTGCGGTTATATCAAACTTTGTAAGTATTAGTAAATTTTCCAAATCAGTGATTAGGATTTTTAAAGTAGAAATTATGGATTCTATAAAAGTGAGGTAATTCTTCCAACACCCCAAACATAATTAGAGAATAAAATTTCTATCTAAACTACTTTAATAACATAAAAAAATTTATAGTTTCACCAAAACCCTCAAATATTAATATGTAAATGTGTTAGAAAACCTGCATAGATGAATCTAGCTAGTAAAGGTTGAACACACAGCTTTGCAGAGCAAAAACACTAAAACAAAATCGAAAGAGCAAAAGAATGATTCATTAGAGAATAGGTTACAATGCTCATGATATAGCATTACTGGGTGAAGATCCCAAGGTAATGGACCATAGTGGTGATCAATGAGAAGACTCAACACCTACAACAAGTTCCGGAGAGAACTAGCCAGTGGCGGAGTGAAAGTAGTAGCAAATCAAGGAGTAAATCATGCAAAAGAACCAACCAGTTGCGGAGTTAAAGAAGGAGCAAATCAGGGAGTAAATCAGGAGTAAATCATGCAGAAGAACTAACCAGTTGTGGAGTTAAAGACGGGGAAAATCAAGAAGTAAATCATGCAAAAGGAATCTTGCATGTAGTCCCATGCTCTAACTAAGAGTCTGCATGTAGGTGTGTAGTACTTCCAACACACTCCCCCCTGAACACCACTATGGGGAAAAATAGAAAATGGGCCCTGGCAACTAAGGCCAAAGGTCACCCAAAATATAATGCAAATTGTACTAAAATTGAGGAAAGATGGAAAACCTCATGGGAACCCCCCCCCCCCCTCAAAATAAAATGTAATCAAAAGAAAAGAGGAAGAAAAGACAACAACTGTGTCCTTCACTCCAAGACGATTGCGCAGAGAGCGAAATTTCTGCTCAGTGAATGTCTTGGTGAAGATGTCTACAGTCTATTCTACGGAAGGACAAAACTGCGAATCAATGACCCGATCATGTACTAAGTCTCTGATGTAGTGCATATGGATCTCTATGTGCTTCTTTCATTGCTGCTGTACTGGATCCCTGCAAAATTTGAGAGTGCTCTGGTTGTCACACCAGATGACAATGGGCTGGTGGAACTGGATGCCCAACTTAGTGAGGAATTGTTGTAGCCACAGAGCCTGAATGGTGATGTTGACTACTCCTCTGTACTCGGCCTCAGCTGAAGAGAGAGCAATAATAGCCTGCTTCTTGCTCGACCAACAGATAGGGCCAGATCCTAGACTGAGTGAATATCTGGAGGTGGACTTGTGATCAACACTGTCTCCCACCCAATCAGAATCTGTGAAGCCAAGGAGATTCAATGCAGTGCCTACTGCATAGTGAATCCTGAAGGTGATGGTGCCCTACACATATCGGAGGATGCGCTTGGCAGCGTTCCAGTGTAGGTCATGTGGCTTCTGCATGTATCTGGAAGCTGCCCCTACTACATATGAGAGATCTGGTCTGGAGTGGGTGAGGTACAATAAGCTTCCCACTCGTTTTTGGTAGAGAGTGCTATAAACTAATGGAGTGTCACCTCCATCCTTAAGGCACACCCCAGACAGAAAAGGAGTCGGTGTTGGCTTGCAATCAGTCATGTGAAATCTCTCGAGGAGATCCCGTGCATACTTAGCCTGAGAGAGTTTCATGCCTGTGGCATAGTGGCTGATCTCAAGACCAAGAAAGAAGTTTAGTGGACCCATGTCCATCATCAAGAACCTATCATGCAAGGCCCTCTTGACTGTAGCAATGGCTGAAGCTGAGCTGTTGGTGATCAGTAGATCATCAACATACAAAACTAAGATAAGAAGAGAATCATGTGTCCTGAGCATGTAAACATTCAAATCAGACTTACATCTTTCAAAATTTTGTGATACCAAGCTCTCGGGGCATGCTTAAGGTCGTAGAGACATTTCTTCAGTTTGTAGGCCAAAGATGAATCCTGAATGCAACCATGTGGCTGCTTCATGTAGATCTCCTCAGATAGGTCTCCGTGAAGAAAGGCATTCTTCACATCCATCTGATGTACTTCTCACCTCTGGGCAACCGTAATGGCAAGTGCAAGGCGTATGGAATCCATCTTTTCTACTGGAGCAAAGGTCTCATCATAATCAATGCCATGCACTTGCACTTGCTGGAAGCCCTTGGCTACTAGCCTAGCTTTCTGTCTGGTGATTTGCCCATTTGCAGCACTCTTAGTCCTGTAGACCCATTTGCATTGGACAAGTTTCCTTCCTGAAGGAAGGGGGACTAGATCCCAGGTTTGGTTCTCGAGGAGGGAGTTATACTCCTCCTCCATGGTAGACTCCCAAGATGGATGCCCAACAACCTCAGCATAAGACTGTGGATTAGAAGACTGAACCAAATGACAATGCCAAGATGGCGATGGTTTAGTGGCAGTGAGGGCAAGAGGAGGCTCAATAAACTCTGAGCTAGTCCTCTGCAGATCAAAATTATCCCCCACAAGACCATTTATAGTAGTTGGGTGGTCTTGTGCATATATCTCATGTAAGCTCCTTGTTCTTTGATTTATGACAGGGGAATTTGATTCACTGTTGGAAGCTCAATTTGGGCTTGGATGTGGATCATCATATGCATGCACTGGATTTGTATCTAAAGACTCTGTCTCTGCATCTGCATGCTCTACCACGACATCTGCATGCTATGTATCTGCATTTGAGTGTACTGAGTCATCATCTCGGACATGAGGTAGATAAAGGTGTCTGCATGCGACAATTGAGGTGCATGCAAGAGACTTTCCTCAAATTTGACACTTCGCTTAATGATGATCTTGTCTGTAGAGGAAATCAAGAGTTGGTATCCCTTCACACCATCAGGGTATCTAACAAAGATGCACTTAATACTCTGTGGATCAAGAATTTTCCTCTTTTCAGAGGGGATCCTGGCCCATGCTCGGGAGCCGAAAACACGAATGTGAGTGACCTCTAGTTTAGTGCCGCTCCAAGCCTCAAAGGGGGTCTAATCCTTGACAGACCTATGAGGAAATCTGTTCTGGATGTAGTTACCACAATTAAGTGCTTCAGCCCATAGCTTATGAGGCAGTGACTTAGCATGCAACATGCAGGAAGCCATCTCTTTGAGAGATCGGTTCTTTCTCTCAGCAACTCCGTTTTGCTGCGGAATGTATGGAATTGTGTACTGCAACTGTATGCTGGACTGAAGGCAAAGGTTTCGAAGTGCTGTGTTAACATATTCCCCCCCATTTTCTGTACGGAGGGCTTTGATCTTTCTCTCTGACTGTGTCTCAACTAGTGCTTTGAAATTTTCAAAGTACGCAAAAACTTCAGATTTGTTCCTAAGAAGATACACCCAAGTATATCGTGAGAAATCATCAATAAATGTAAGCACATACCTTGCTGTATTGATGGAAGGATGAGGAAAAGGCCCCATGAGATCACTATGGATCAGATCTAGAGGAGAGGATGCTGTGTGAGTCTTGCCAGTGTCAAACTTTTCTCTAGGATGTTTGCCAAGGACACACCCTTCACAAACTCCTTTAGAAAAACTGATATTTGGCAAGCCTTCCACCATCTCATGCTTGCTTAGCTGCTGCATATACCTTTAATTTAAGTGACCAAACCTCTCGTGCCAAAGCCTACTACTATCATCAGTGTGTGTAAGCAATAAGGAGGATTCAGATTCAATAAATTCAAAAAATGTATACAGTTTGGCTCCATTGTTTACCTCACCGGTTGCAATTTTGGAGCTGCTATGTAGGTCATATATGTTCACTGCATCTGGAGTGAATTCCACTCTCTTTCCAGTGCTGGAATGAGTGATCTGATAAACTAAAAGCATGTTTACCGAAAGTTTTGGAACATGAAGCACATCTTCAAAGCTTGTGTGTAAAAGTTCCACTCTACCTTTTCTGATGACCTCAATAGGTGAGTCATTTCCCATGAGGATGGGAGGTCCTTTGCATGCATCTAAAGAGGAATAGAATTTCTTTGCAGCAGCCATATGATGTGATGCACTAGAATCTATAATCCATGCATCAGGAGAACAATTAGTTGCAACTAAAACATGAAAATTGTTACCTTTCCCGTGTGGCAGATCCTCGGTTTTCTTCTTGGCGCCCTTAAGGATGTGGTCTGCAAGGTTGTGCTTCTAAAAGATTTCTGCCATTTGGTCAATTTGTTTCTTCATGCAAGAGGATTCTGGATGGAATCCTCTTTGACAATAGGTGCATCTATTTCCTTTCTTCCCTTTCTCATTTCTCGCGCCGGAGGAGTCATTGAAGGGCTTGGTGTACCCTTCCTTCTTTGGATGGGAATGCACTTTTCCCTTGTCTTTTTGTTGCTGATTTTTCTGATTTGAATCAGATCTGTGATTTTTATTGTCGCTGCCATCATGCACAGCAAGTACATGCGCTTCTGGAGGTTTGATTTTCCCCATGTCAATGAGTTTATCTTGTTCAAAAGTAAGAGGCTCCATGAACTCTTTGAGAGAAGGCATAGTGTAGGATTTACCTGTTGCGAGCCTTACTGAATGAAATTTCGACACAAAGACGGAATATTCTGGTTCGAGCTTTGACATAATAGAGAGAACTTGGTGACTCTCCTCCTTGGATTTGTCAATTCCACAACCCCTAGGTTGCAGTAATAGATCATTATATTTGGTGAAAAGGTCTTGAATTTTTTCATAGTTTTGTGGATCTAATGACAGCAGCTCCACTTCGAGCAGATGTCCTTTCATCTCATCCTATTTCCCGTAGAGTTCTTCAACCTTTTTCCAAATCTCATTGGGAGTATTGCAGGCAGATAGATGAAATTGCAACTCTGGAGAGATGCACATGCATATGGATCCGTGGGCCTCATCCATACGGTTGAGGTACTTGGATTTCCCTATGGCTGAAGTGGGTTCCACTTCTGCAGCCCTGGTAATCCTGTACAACCCTTTTTGACGAAGGTATTAAGCCATTTGGTCTTTCCATTCGTGATAGTTGTACGGTGTTAGGATCGATGCTTTGGGAAACTCCATTTTTCTGTCGATCTTCGATCTCCAAGATGTAATACCTGCAAAATAAAACAATGGTGCGCCTTTTATCTAACAACCTGTGGGCTCTGATACCATGTAAATGTGTTAGAAAACATGCACAGATGAATCTAGGTAGTAAGGGTTGAACACACAGCTTTGCAGAGCAAAAACACAAAGAAAATCAAAATAACAAAAGAATGATTCATTAGAGAATATGTTACAATGCTCATGATATATCATTACTGGGTGAAGATTTCAAGGTAATGCACCATAGTGGTGATCAATGAGAAGACTCAACACCTACAACAAGTTCCAGAGAAAACTAGCGAGTTGCAGAGTGAAAAAAGGAGCAAATCAAGGAGTAAATCATGTAGAAGAACTAACCAGTTGCAGAGTTAAAGAAGGAGCAAATCAGGGAGTAAATCATGCAGAAGAACTAACCAATTGCAGAATTAAAAAAGGAACAAATCAAAGAGTAAATTATGCAGAAAAAATCTTGCATGTAGTCCTATGCTCTAACTAAAAATCCGCATATAAGTGTGTAGTACTTCCAACATAATAAACTTTCCAA
Organism: Pinus taeda; assembly: GCA_000404065.3. Classification (NCBI taxonomy): domain Eukaryota; kingdom Viridiplantae; phylum Streptophyta; class Pinopsida; order Pinales; family Pinaceae; genus Pinus; species Pinus taeda. Next base: position 21,943 of record APFE031082570.1, on the reverse strand, counting down.
ACTCATAATTAAAAACCCCAAAATAAAAATTATGAAATAGAAATTATAAATTCCATAAAAACACTGTGACTATTCCGACAAAAACATACAACCTTAGTATGCCACAGGGCCTGGCTAGTCTTCCCTTCAGTTCTGTGGCGTGATGAACTGATTGATTCTATATATAATATCTCTATTCATCGCGATCGAAAATAATTGAATCGATTTCCTTACCATCCACCAAATTTTTTTTAAAGCATTTTCTGTGATGCCAGCACATGTTCAATAGTTGGATAATCACACCTCTGTTATCAACTATATCCATGATTCTGGGCGGCATAGAAAGTATTTGTATTTTCTGTGTTGTCGGAACAGGTTCAACCATGAAAATGACACGTCGGTTATCTATGATTCTAGTCGTCATATAAAGTGAGGCTCGACAATTTTGGTGTCCTGGTCTGAGATCTTTATTTATAAAATTTTGTTGTCTGCATTTATTGGATTATCCAAGCCACCTGTAACTAGTGACTATGCAGTCTACCGTTGATTTAGATCAAGAAGGACAAATCTCTGTTTTGTCCATGGTGGTTAGTATGTTGACAAAACAGTATACTGTTTGATTTGTTTTCTGCGCCTGTAATACTTTGTAATATTGGTCAGCACTTTCTAAACATGATCTAAGACAATATCTATTCAATAGTTATCGAGATATGCACGGAAGATAATGCTGTTTCATTTGTTTCCCGTGTCTGTGATAATTTATAATATTGGTCGTAGCACTTTAGCTATGTGATAAACAATATCTATTCAATAGTCATCGAGATATGCTCGGAATTCTTGTGAAACTTATCCAAAAAAACATTCCACATCAGGGTTTGCTCAGATTGTTCTACGATCAATAGAAAGTGAACCGATGACACCCATAATAAAATTTCTTCCGTTAATTCCAATGTGTTAAGTCCAACTATGGGTGGCTGTTATACCCAAAAAAATTTGGGCAGATCAATTCAGAAGGGAATCTTCTGTTACATCCACTGAAAATTTAGGTAGATTAACCTTGAAGGAAAAGGGTGGCTGTTACATCCATGGAAAATTTGGGCAGATCAACTCTGAAAGGAAAAGGTGGCTGTTACATTCCTGGAAAAATTGGGTAGATCAACCCCTTAGGGAAAGGGTGGCTGTTACATCCACTGAAAATTTGGGCAGATCAACATCAAAGGCAATCTTCTACTACATCCACGGAAAATTTGGGCAGATCAACTTTGAAGGGAATCTTCTACTACATCCATGGAAAATTTGGGCAGATCAATCCCGAAGGGAATATATGGAAAATTGAATCTATGGAAAACTTGGGCAAATAAACCTCGAAGGGAATCTATGGAAAACTTGGGCAGATCAACTCCGAAGAGAATTTATTGAAAAATTTGGGCAGATCAACCTCGAAGGAAATCTTCTACTACATCCATGGAAAATTTGGGCACATCAACCCCGAAGAGACTCTATGAAAAATAGAATCTATGGAAAATTTGGGTAGATCAACCCAGAAGGGAATCTATAGAAAATTTGGGCACATCAACCCTGAAGGGAATTTATGAAAATAAAATCTATGGAAAATTTGGGAAGATCAACCCCAAAGGGAATCTATGGAAAATTTGGGCAAATCAACCCCGAAGGGAATCTATGGAAAGTAGATCAACCTCGAAGGGAATCTTCTGTTACATCCACAGAAAATTTGGGCAAACCAACCCCGAAAATTTGGGCAAACCAACCCCAAAGCGAATCTATGGAAAGCAGATCAACCTTGAAGGAAATCCTTCGAATCTTCTGTTACATCCATAGAAAATTTGGGCAAACCAACCTCGAAGGGAATCTATGGAAAGCAGATCAACCTTGAAGGAAATCTTTTAAAACATGTCCACAAGACTAGTATGGCCTAATCCTAAGGGCATCTAAGAGAATTGACCATGTGACCTCCCAATCCGTGAGGTAATTAACAATGGGGATTTGACCAATTAAGCTAACCCTTGGGGCTTCTCAAGTCAAATGTGTTATATATTTATATATATATATAGAATTTTATACTTTCTAAAATTTATTTTTGCTTGTTATTTATTTTTATATACTAAATATAAATTTTGGGTCGATATATACTACTAATATAGATTCATTTTAACTCTGAAAGAGGGATCAAATCTCTAGAGGTGTAAATTTTGAGTGCAAAATTTTGATGCAGGAGCATCAAGACCCTCTTCATCTGTAGATATGGAATAAATTAGGGGTGTGATAATTTTAGTATTTTGTTAAGATTGGGATAGGATTGCTATGATTTTTCCCTTAAAATTAGGATAAAGCTTCAAGCTTTAAGTCATTGTGTAAAAAAAGGAAAAAGTCTGTTTTTTCTAAGCGTGATCTATTCCTATGCATGTATTCATTATTATTATAAATAAAGTGGCAACTGAGCTCTCATCTCATAGGAGAGAGGTGAGGCGTGCCAGAAACATTACGAATAAAAATTCCTCTCGGTATTTGTAAGAGTTCCATGGATTCTGTTAGTGTAAATGCATGGATTATGTTGTGTATTTAGAGGTTGAATTGAGTCATTTATTCGCTCGGTATTTTACTTGGCTAGAAGCATATAATTATGCGTTCCAGCGACGCGTTTATTATTCCATTGCTACCTCAAGAAATTGTCTGCGCCATGTTACAATAACGACCACTGAGTGCGTGAAGTTCTAGTATAAATTAACCACTGGTCAATAGCGTTGTTCTATGGCCACGACTGCGTGATATTTGTTTTGGCTATAGGTAATAAGCTCTCTATAATGGAAAATTTAAAAATGACCAATTCCTAAGCACGCGCCATTAATGGAACTGTTTTGATTATTTGGTTCTAAATCATGAAAAGCCTTTATATAATTTGTGCAGTTCCGGGCTTTTATGTGGGCAGAAGCGTTTGTATTTAGTGTTAAAGACTGTGTGAGATAGGCGGACTGAAATTGCATGTCCGTGGCCGTAGTTTATAAAATACTGAGGAGCGCGTGATTAAATGTGTTATTTGTAAGATGAGTGCAAGTCATATACATGTATTCAGGTGATAATACCGAGAGCTGTGAATATATATGTAATTATGATGCAGGTGCATGCCGTGTTCGTATTAAGGGAGTGTTGTAGGTGGATGTGATATAAAAATTAACGGCGGTACCGATATCTCAGTTGAATGGGTCTACTCCTACAACGGTTTCATAGCCATACCTTTGGTGCGTTTCATGGTTGAAGAACCGCGTATTCACCAGAATTTGAATTATGTTCGTTAAGACAATTATTTAACTGACTGCTGGTAGTCATGTGGCCGGGAGAGATCGAATGATTGCTCGGTATATGATATGATTCCAAATCAGAGGCAGAGCAGCCGGTGCAAGTTTGAGCTGTGGGGTGTCCAGAGATAATTTTGTATCGGATGAGAGGGGCCTGCTTTATATGTTTGATTGAGAGAGAAAGATCCTGGTTTGAAGGCTAGGTCGGCCTGCATCAAATTTGAAGAAAGATTTTCATTTTGAGAGCTTTGATTTCTCTTGGAGCTTGATAGATTAGACTTAAAATGGATCTAAGCTAGTTTAATTATTAATTTTATCTTTTCTAATTTAATTTTTACTTTATGTAATTTCAATGAGTTAATTTTTTTAATTAATTGGTCTATGTGTCAGCTAGACTTACAATTTAAAAAAATTGGCTTCAACTACATTTACTTTTCTTTTTTCTCTTCTTCCATATCTTGTAGCCTCTAAATTGTTTCAACATTTTCTTCTTGTTTTATCCTTAAAAACTTAGTTTCTTTATTTTTTGGTGTAGATCTTCCATCATTTGAGGCTCTCTAAGCATGTCCTAGACTTCTTCATAAATCGATGTTGTCACATGTAATCTTTTGTTTTATGATTTTCATCATCTATTTTTTGCAACATAGGTTTATAATAAAAAAAATATTTCTTTAGGACTCCACGTCAAAATTTCATTGATGTTCTCATCATCCAACATGTCTTCAACATGCATTTCTACAGCTTCTATACAGAATTTATCAAGGCATGGCGTTGTAAGCCATGCTTCAAGGAAATTTATCTCTTCTTCATAATCATTCTATGTACCTTCACACTAGAAATCAATGTTAGAATTAAAAAAGATTTGCAGATTGATTACGTTCCTTTTGCTCTGCAATGAGAGCTTTCTCATGTTATGCTTCATTCTCTGCGTCTACTTTTGCCTCTGTCTCTGTTTTCTTTGCCTCTATCTCTATATTTGTCTTTGTCTCTTCCACTTCTATACTAGCTTGTGCTGCTCAAGACATGTTGTCTTCCTCTTGGTTTTCTGATTCAAGTGGGATTATCCTACCAAATAGCATCATCTCAATATGAAGTCTTTGTTGCATCATCTACAACCATTCATATTTAGTCAACAAGTCTTCATCAAAGTTTACATAAACAATATTAATTGTTGCATTTACCATAACATTGGTTTCTTCAATGGCAACTTTACTGTCATCATCAGCTAGCGTTGTTACTAGATTCACCAAATTTTCATCAGCAAGCTTTGTTGTTGGATTCACCAAATCATCATCAACAAGTTTTGTTGCTAGAATAAAAAAAAATTCATCCACTTGTGGTTGTGCACAGTGGGGCTCACGAGCATAGTGGGATTACATGCTCCTTCTCTGCTTCTTCTGAAAATTCTTCACTCATCAACCACTTGTGGTTGAGTATAGTGGGATTACTCCCCTTTAAACAAAATCTCCTCTAAGGGTATCACAAGCTTCCTTAGTTGTCTTTGCTTCATTCATTCTAGTTGTTGCTTTGACTTTCTTAGCCTCTTGGCTTTTCCCATTTGTTGAGTGCGGGATCACTACGACTCAACAAGCAAAACAAATTGCAAACATTGCAACTACCTGCAATAAAAAACACTGCTACTGCTTGGCTTTCACAAACAAACGAGTCTACAAATGCTCTATAAAAAGCTTGCTTCCAAAAATTCTCTATTAAAATAAAACTTTTACAAAACTTTCACAAGAATATCACAAAGCCCACAAATAATTTGAAAAAAACTCTAGATTTTTTTCTAAATCTTTCTATTCTTTTATCCTCTTGAAAAAAAAACCTTTTTTAAAAACCTCACTAAAGCATTTCAACAAGCTCCTTTCTCCTTTGGAAAAGATTTTTTTTTTTAAAACCTTACTTAAGCATTTCAACAAACTCCTTCCTTTTTTAAAAATACATAAAGGACCTCCAAACGTTTTAAAATATAAAGCATTCAAAATACCATGAACCTTATAATAAACAAACTCCTCCCTTTTTTAAAAATACATAAAGGACCTCCAAACGTTTTAAAATATAAAGCATTCAAAATACTATGAACCTTATAATATATTACGATGAGCCTTTCAACATGGATTCAAAATACCATGAGCCTTATAACATATTACGATGAGCCCTGTAATTCCTTACGAATAAAGTACTTTATATTGGACTTTGCATTTTCGTACCCTTTGTTTTCGAAACTTCGGCTTCTAGTGCTCCAACTTTGACCCAAGAAAACTATTTAAACTTTTAACCTAAACCTTGCGCTCGCTTTTTTTTGGGAAATGCCATCAGCGCTCTTTTGGACGGAGTTGGGTTGTGGTGAAACACAAAAATTTTCAATATCAATTCACCAGCTCCTTTGGACGTGTTACGCAAAAATAAAAAATAAGAGGGAATCAGTTTTGGTTCTCGTTGGCTTTTTGATCTTTGCTTCTCTCGAGAAGTCTTATGCAAGCCAGGCTCTGACACTGTTGATAAGTGTGAAGCCAAATTCATGCAAGATTCTAGATCCTTCTAGATCAGATCTTTCGAGATTTCTAGGATTCTAGATCTTTCTACATCGGCATTAGTTTTTAGATCATTCGAGATTGCCATCTGAATCACATACAGTATTCTAGATCTTTCTTCTACCTCTATAAATTTGTAATTTCTTTGGCCAAGGAAAGCAAGCAAGCCAAAGCCCAAGCCTGTTATGTAATGCAAAGTGATTTTTGTTCTCGAGTGATTGTTTTATCTATTCCACTGTTTCTGACTGAGTAATATTGTTGTTTCTCCATTTGTTTGTCTCTGTGAATTATTCTTTGCTATTGCGGTCTAAGTCTCTCAGTATAAATCTGCTATGTGTTATGTATGTTCTGGTCTAACAACTGGTATCAGAGCTAGGGTCGAATATCCACTATGCAAGCCACTTAGTACTATCGCATTACTCTGACAGCGTTCGTTAAAACGTTGGTTGTTACCCTTGGAACTGTTGAAGAATATGTCCAGGAAATAGCTGAGGAATGCTGGAACTAAAAAGCAGTTGCTGCAAGAAAAACAAAGTTGTGGATCTATGTTGAAACGTGTTGTTGGAGTTTGAAACGCAAAGATCCGTGGAGTTTGGAGTTGAAATGTGGTGTTTGTAAGTGTTTTTTACATCAAGCTTGCATGTATACGTAAAGTTTTTTCTCAAACCAACATATGTATGTGTAAAATGTGAAAAGGTTAAAACATTATATATGTTTTTATATTTATTATGAAAATATATAATTATATGTTGGAATTTTGAAAAGTATATTTTAAAAGGAGCAAGAATTTTGAAAAGGGTATTTTAAAAGGAGAAAGAGTAGTAATTAAAGTTTTATTTTTAAGTGGAGTTTTTGTGTTTTGGGGTGTGAATTTGATTGAAAATGGAGACAACAGTTACAGATATAGAGAAGTTGAGTGGGGCTAATTTTTCCTTATGGAAATCATAGATGGAGGATATACTGATTTTAAAGGATCAGTATTTGCCGATTGAGAGCACAACAAAGAAACCCTCATCAATGACAAATGAAGAGTGGAATAAGCTAGATAGAAAGACGATTGCAACAATCCACCAATATTTAATAAAGAATGTTTATTTCAATGTGTCTGGAGAAAAGACGGCTGAATGATTGTAGAAGAAGCTCCATGATCTATATGAGAAGAACACATCATCAAACAAAGTGTTCTTGATGAAGAAGCTTTATAATCTTAAAATGAAGGAAGGTACTTCAGTTGTTAAGCACTTGAATGCATTTAAAATTATTACTAATCAGCTTGCCTCTGTTAAAAGCATTTTAGATGATGAAATTAGAGCTATTTTGCTAATGTGTTCTATGCTAGATAGTTGGGAAAATTTAATTGTAGCTATGAGCACTTCAACAACTGCAGGGACCCTGAAGTTTGATGATGTCAGCAGCAGTTTAATGAATGAGGAGCTGTGACGCAAATCAATTGCGGAAAACCAGGGAGGAGAGGCTCTAGCTCTAGCTAATCGTGGTAGGAGAATGGATCGATGCTGGCAAGGGCGATCAAGATCAAGAGGCCAATCAAAATCAAGGAGAGGAAAAGTCATTTGCTTTCATTGTGGCAAACCCAGGCACATGAAGAAAGAATGTCGATTCTAGAAGGACAAAAGGATCATAGACTATCTAGTACAAATTACAAGTCATCCAGCACAAATGAAGGTGAGACTACTACTGTTGCCACAGATGGTGTGTTGGAAATAATACTGAGAGGGGCGGTGAATCAGTATTATCAAGTCAAATATTCCTTTTCCAAAACAAATGATATATGCTACTTCAGTTAGTTAAACACGCGTATATACACATCTATGCAGAAGGAAAACCGCGTATACAAGGCAAGCTTTTAATTTACTTTATCTTTCTGATGATGATTGTTAATCTGTGTTACAGAAACAAATAACCAGTAACTAGAGACAGTAAAATAGAACAGAAAGACAATCACGCACAAGAACACAAGATATAAGGTGGAAACCCAATGTGGGTGAAAACCACCTGCTACAATTCGTCTCTATCTTCTTTTAAATTAGAAACTTCTTTTACAATGTATTGGTGCAGTCCTTTACCAGTACGCAGGCTACAACCTGCAGAGAGCTATAACCTTCTCTCATTCTCCAGCTTCTCCTGGAAGGGAGCTACAACCCCCTTTAGCTCTTGCACTAGCCAAGATACTAGTACGTAGGTGCTGGCCTACAGAAGGCTACAACCTTCTCTTTCTTCAAGGGACCACGTTTCATAAATTTTCACACTGGATCCGTAAACATCAATCAATCATCAAGAATGAACCAATCTCCTTTCCACCAATTAGATCTGAATCAAGTAGATATTTCTCTGACAGTTGTACCCAAAACACAATACAAGAAACCACACACCAAACACTGAACCCAGAACACAGCAACAATAAACAGAAGTAGCTAGATCACAACTTAAAGCATATACGTTATTTCAATAACTTGCAACATGCGTGCGTACGCTTCTGTATTTGGAACAACCTGTGTATACGTTGTTTTAATTCACCGAACTAGTGTGTATACGCGCCTTCGCTTCACTGAACCTACGTACAGATCTATAAAGGATAATTCGCTCTTCCAAATATTCAAAAACACTAATTAACGCAGATTATCAGTGTTATAGATCAAGTAAGTGCCACATAAAACAAACCAAAATCATATAAAGATACTATCATTCAAGCTTAAAGATTATGACCATCAATAGAACTTATCCTTCTTCTTTTCGCTAAGGTTCCTCCTTTACTCAGATCCAGATCTGCACCATAACCCAATTACCAACATTCAGATCTACCACTTTTCAGATATTCAATAATAATTCAGATGATCATTTGCCACAAGATCTCCTTCCTCTTTTATAGTCTTAGGCCTTCCACAATACCACGGTCCAAAACCATAACATTTCAATACCATGAACCCAAAACTAGGGATCAACACATCTGACGAGACGCCATGGTCCAAAACCATAGGTTCAAATCCCAAGGACTAACTACCATGGAACAAGATTAAGTTCCTCAACATATACGCGCTTTAGTAACGTATAACCCACATGTATACGCGCCTTCATCTAGATGAACCTGCGTATATGTCTTTTTCTTCTTTCTGAGTGCCTGAACTGAGATCTGTCACCAAGTTGAGTTGCCATCAAGGACAACACTAGAGCCATAGCATCAAACCTATGCCATAATGCCAACAATATCCCCCTTTGGACTTGATGGCAACACCAAGGTCCTCTTTCATTCTCCCCCTTTGTCATCAAGGGCAAAGGGTTGTGCTCCCCCTGAGTACATGCTGAAATCTCTGTCCTGCTGTGCTGACCATGCTTCCCCTGACTGTAGGCAAGATCTGCGAACCATGACATATACATCATAAAAGACCTTCCTATCACCAAAAGACTCAATACATACATCCTTCACCCAACCATGTGGGGATCATCCACCCAACTAAGTGGGGATACATCAGAAAATTACATATGACAACCAAGTACACTGCATCTTCATCCCAGGCATAGTGGGGAAACCAAAAATAGGTCGTTACATGACCTTGACACCATAAAAGAGATACATGACATAGAGACGAAATATGTAGAGCAAGACTTATGAAAGTCACTAAGCAGCAGCATCTGTCAATCACCATTCAGATCAACAACCATGATTTCTTTCTGTTCTCTCTCTGCACTTGTTCCACCAACAACAGCTGTGAACAAGAACCACAAGCATCTAAGATAATGCCAACAATGCATCACTAGAAGTTTATCTGCTCCCCCTGAACCAGTGCCAGATGGTCTCTTTCAGACCCATATCAGACAAATTCCAACCAGAGCCTGTCCCTTCTGATATCCATCAAACCTCCATATACGCTACTTTCTCTGCACCAACCCGCGTATGTACGCGGATCCTCCTCAGAAAGCTCGCGTACACCCCTTTTTCTCTTAAACAGACAAATTTAACAGCAGGATGATGCATCAACTACTCCCAGCTTTTGTCTGAGATATTCAAAAGTTTCCCTAGACAATGGTTTGGTGAGAATATCAACAATTTGTTCCTTACAAGGAACATACTCCAATTTGACCTTTTGTTCCAACACTTGTTCCTGGATAAAGTGATACTTGATCGGTATGTGCTTGGTCTTTGAATGCATGACTGGGTTCTTTGAAACGCTGATAGCACTTGTATTATCACATAATATGGAGATAGGTGGTGTACAAGTGATCTGAAAATCCTGCAAGGTTTGCATCATCCAAAGGAGTTGAGTGCAGCAAGATGCAGCTGTCACATATTCTGCTTCAGCTGTAGATAAAGCAATCGAACTCTGTTTCTTACTGAACCAGGATACTAATCTGGAACCCATAAAGAATGCACCACCACTTGTGCTCTTTCTGTCATCCACACTTCCCGCCCAATCTGCATCTATATAAGCATGAAGAGTGAGATTTGTATCTCTAGGATACCATAAGCCATAGTTTTGAGTTCCTTGAAGATACTTGAAAATTCTTTTTACTGCCTGAAGATGAGTTTCCTTAGGATTTGCCTGAAATCTTCCAACTATTCCCACTGCATGCATGATGTCTGGTTGTGTACCTGTCAAATAAAGTAGACTTCCAATCATGGATCTACAGGTTGGTTGATGCACTACTGTTGATTCATCATTTGCACTGAGACTGCATCCTGTAACCATATGGGTACATACTGGTTTTGAATCTTCCATGCCATACTTCTTCAGAATCTGCTTGAGGTACTTGGTTTGAGACAAGAAGATACCGCCTTCATTTTGTTGGATTTGCAATCCAAGAAAGTATGTCAGTTCTCCAAGCAAAGACATTTCGATTTTCTGCATCACCAAGGCAAAGCTT
>APFE031082570.1:0-10464 GCA_000404065.3 Pinus taeda | reverse complement strand
TTAATGAGAGGTGGTTGAGATGGAGAAGGGAAGGAGGGTATAAAAAGGGAAGGGGGAAGGGATAAAAGGGAGAGTTTTGGGGGAGGTTGGGTTCTTGCTTATGATTATGGAGGTTGGTTGTGATTGTTTGGACTTGTTATGATTTTGGGAGACCTTGGAAACCTATGGAGGTTTCTTGGGTTTGAGAGGAGGAAAGTATTGTTATCTGGTTTTGCACATTCTTCTTGAGGACACACTATATCTGGTTGGACTTAGGCACGGAGGGGTAGGGAACCTGTGGAGGTTTCCTGGGTTAGGAATTTGTTCCTAGTTGGCTGGGAGGTAAATCCGGTTGGGTCGGTGAGAAGGAGCATTCAGCTAGAGCTATAAGACAAAGGTATCATCATCAACCGTCGGAATAGGTATTTTTCCATGAACTGCTCTTGTTAAGTTGATATCAATGGAATTCTCGCCTTAATTTATGTTGCTTATGATAAAATGATAAGATGTTAAATGTTTAAAGCTCTGTGAGAAGGTCAACAAGCTACTTTTATTACTTTTAAATTAACAGGAAAATATATCTGTTAGTGTATAATAGGTTGAGGCTCTAATGGTTGGAATCGGGTTCTTACACATGGTATCAGAGCTTTGGTTCAAAATCTGGACTCAAAGCCCACTAAACCCCAAATATCGCTAGAAGGAGGGCTTGAACCTCTGATCTTGTAGCTATTAAGCTGTTGTGGTTAACACCTTTGGCATTGTCTTTTGAGCTGAAACAAGAAAATGTCAGTTAAATATCATCCATTCAACACATAAAATTATTAGTCACCTAGCAAAACAATCACTAATCCGTCCTCAATCCCTTTTCTTATTGAAGTGGAAAGGAATTGGATCTTCAATATTCCTCTATACTGTCACCGTAATGAATTAATTCTGGACTACTGCTTTACTGATAATGAAGTTGGCTTACGAAAATCAGGTCCTTCAATTGCCACACCATCATCTGTTAAAATGCCACACTCTGCTGCAATTGCTTTCGCTGTGTTAATATTGTCACCAGTGACCATCCTCACTGTAATACCTACAGTTCTACAGAGTTCAACAGCTTCTTTGACACCAGGACGCAACGGATCCTTGATGCCGACAATGCATATACATGTATAACCATTTGTAGGAATGGTTTGTCTCTCTGGATCAAAATAATCTTCCAAGTCTATATAAGCAAGGCAGAGAGTTCGAAGAGATTCAGCAGCAAAACCGTTAATGATATTGTTGAGATCACTACTTGCTACTTCATCTAGTGCAACAACACTGCCACTGCCATCTAGACCCTTGTTACACATTTTCAAGATGATTTCTGAGGCACCTTTGCAATAAACTCGGTATTTTCCATCGGGAAGCATCACCACAACAGTCATTCTTTTCCTCACAGAATTGAAAGGCTCAACTTTTATTATTCTGGATTCACTGCGCTCTGTCCCAAAGTTTCCACCCAGTGATAAGCCAAACTCTAGCAAAGCAGACTCAGTTGGTGACCCTAGAATTTCAAGTTTTCCCTCTTCACTAATCACCACCTCACCCCCTGTATTCTGGAATATGCACTGCAAAAGCAATTTCAACACACTTCCATGGATTTTAGATCTCAGACTCTCACCTTCCTTAACACTTCCAATCTTCTTGACATTGTTAGTAATCCATACCTTTACAATTACCATACGATTTGTTGTTAGGGTCCCTGTCTTATCACTACAAATACATGTTGCTGATCCCATTGTCTCACATGCTGAAAGATGCCACAAAAGTGCTTTATCATTCATCATCTTCTTCATAGCAAAAGAAAGGCTTAATGTCACAGCCAATGGCAAACCCTCTGGAATTGCAACTACAATGATTGTCACTGCAGTTGCAAAAAAAATTCACAATACGAAGTGCATCAGCTCCTGACCATGATTGGTGACTGATTACCTTCTCCAAAATCATCCTTAATGTTAAGACAATGAATCTAACTACAGAAAAATTTAATCCTATCTTGCCAATGATTGATGCAACACCATTAAGTTTGACTTGCAACGGAGTTTCATCTTCACCTCCTTCTGTCAACGTTGCTAGCAATTTTCCCTAGCCATTTCTCATGCCAACAGTTGTGACTAACATTTTACCAGAGCCATCCTGGACCTTTGTGCCTGACAAAAGGAAAGGCTTATCCCTGCCCACACTTACTGGTTCACTCTCTCCTGTTAGGCTTGATTCATTTATAAGTAGAGAATAACCTGAAATGAAAATCCCATCTGCTGGAACTAGATCCCCAATTGATAAATTCACTACATCTCCAACAACTAAGTCATACATGGATACCTTTTGTCTACGACCATTCCTTGTCACCTGTACAAATATCTTCTTCTTCTCCTTATCTAAATCTCTGAACTGCAATGATTGCCAGTAATCACTAACTGCAGTCACAAGCACAACTATAAAAATGCTGATAAGAATGCAAAATCCCTCAAAAGAACCCTTGGGCCAGCCTTCAGTACTAATTCCAACACCCAAGGATACCACTGCACAGACTGCAAGAATTATGAGTGTCAAATCTTGAGATGCTTCCCACACAAAGACCAAAAAGCCTCGAGGTGGTTTTTCATCAAATTTGTTCAAACCATAAACCTTCATTCTTAGCATTAAAGCATCTTCATTAGCAATAATACCATCTGTGATTGAGGTGGAAAGTTTAGCAGTTATTCCATCAACTCCATTGTGCCCATTTAACTTTTTAATGTCATGCCCTTCTACTATCGATGCTAATTCATCAGCATCAATGTCAAACCCAGCTGCTCTAACATTCTCCGGTGCATTGTAAACAATGGTGCTTGAAGGGGCAGATACACCATCGAGAAAGTGGAGAGCTGCAGTTGACACCAAAAGAGCCACACTTAGTTTCTCCTGTAGCTGAGAACAAAGCATTTAAAAAAAAACCTGTTTTACTATTTTAGTTTCACAAGAGATCCCGTTGAAACAGAGCTTTTGTGGTCTGATCCAAACAGAGTTTTTGTGATCTGATCCTGTTGGAATCCCAACAAAATTTTGTTGAACTTTTTATATTTTGAGAATTTTTCTGTAAATGTATTTATTTGAGAATTTTGTGTTGACTAGTCTTGTGATTAATACCCTGCTCAATGTTTGAAGGCACATGGGTTGGTTTACACCATAAAATACCTCTTTTATCTCATACTCAACTGTTTGAAATGCTTATCTTATCTTGAAGAGGTGATTGTAGTGGTCATTATCACATTGATCAAACAAATGTTGCTTGAAGTCCATCTAGGAACATTCGTAGACCAAGCTTAAATTGCAATCCAAACAAAGATGTTTTCATCCATGTACAATGATGTAGGTGAATTTGGTTGTGCACGTATACAATGTAAAGCAAATTATTACTCTGACCTATTGAACCAATGTTTGACAGTGGTGCCATCAAACTTCTTACTTCAAGCTTAGGAAGGTTCCAATAGGTATGTTATTCCTCATGGTTTGATTTGGAAATCAGACCTTCCCTCACTGAAATTGCCAAAATGCCATGGATATTGCTCAATGCTATCTACAAGAGAGCGAGTAACTAACACACATACATATACTGGGATGCTTGAAGCCCCACTGTTGGTGCCTTCAAGCTCTTGAAGAAAGTTGTTTATTAAATAAGTGAAAAAAAAGGGTTATCCTTGCTTGCATGTCGTACAGTTTGTATGCCCTTATTCCTATCCACACTGATAAAAAGTATGTGACTGTCCTTTTACAACATAGAACCAATACTTAGTGTTTCCCAAGTTAGAAATTTCAATTTGGCTTCAACCCCTGATCCATAAATGAGGGACTTATAGTGCACTTGCTTCATCAACATGGATTCTATGTGTAAATGAAGCCTATTCTCTGCAATCTCTAGCCCACTTGCTTCACTAACATGGATTCTCTACGGAAATGATGTCTATTCTCTGCAATCTCTGCTCAGAATTGATTTTAATGCCATTTGGTTATTTGCACATAACATCATTATTTCCATCTCAAACAATTTGCATTAGTGGATGTCTTAAACCCTTCAAATTGAGCAATATATGTTTCTTTTGCTGGTGGCTTGTGGAGAAAAAGATGTTGTAATGTACTATGTGCATAAGCAACATTGGGGTTGGAGAAGCCAATTCAAACCAACTGTACCTTTAAATTTCCATAGCCTCGTTTCCAATCAACAACACTATAGAGTCAGCATTGCCTTGAAGGAAGAATGCTAGTGTGTTGGTTATCATTAAATGAAACAGTTAATTCAGTGCATTTATTCTGTTGATTGAAGGGAATAGGACGCAACTTTATGCTGTATTCATAACAGCCTTGGTATCTTGGGAGACTCAATTCATAACAATAAGAACCAAACACGCTCAGAACCATATCGAGGAGCTTGGATTCAGAATCCTGATTGATACTGCATTCTCAGCGAGTTGTTTCATGTGCAAGTTACTCAAACCTGATCTAGGATACTAAAAGATACAATGGTCTGAGATGATGAAATGTGAGGACTAAATGGTTTTCATATCTTTACTTGGTTCTAATTTCTTTTCTAAGCTCCACAGGTTCCCTGTTCTTCGAGATGAAGTCAATATTATCTTGGGCAGTCTTGTTATTAAAATAATCATCAAAAAGGATTATAATAGTGAACATCGACAACGATATTTGAAAATGCAGCATTCATTTGATATAGCTCATGTGGATCGGCATTTCCAATCCTCTGGCACATGATAACATATGTTGTGGCAGAGTATTTCCGCACAGTTTGATAGCCATTTGAATAATAGGAAGCCAAAACATCCACAGGAACAGTTGTTGCTAGAGGTTCATTCAACAATTAAATACCTAAGAGCATACTATTGTTAATATATCTGCTCAGAACACAGTAATAGCATCAGGACCTTGGATTATATTCAATGCACTTCTCTATGAACACATTTAATGATTGCAATTACTTGTGACAATCCATAAATATGTGCATTGGGAAATTTGAGTTCCTATATCTCTATCCTAAAAAAATCAATTTCTAATGAATTTCAGTCTACTAGACAATCAACAATCCGATGTAAAACCCTCTTTTCGTGGCATATAAAAGAACTGGAAGCACAATCTGCATGCTACATACACACCCCATTCACCTTTGGAGATTTCATAGATAATTAAGTAATAAACTTAGGTATGCAATGCTAGGGATCTCAAAATATGAATAGAGAATTCAACATGAATAACATGCAGACACCCACATAATTGTGGCAGACTTTGCCATACTCTTGCCAACATTTATTCCACAACCTTGACAACTACTTCATCCAACAATTTACAATATATGCCAAAGTCCTAAGATGGCCAATAGCATCAACTATTGTTCAGATCATGATAAGTAGATCTGCACTCGATCTGCACTCAGAACCTAACCCTAAATGCTAGGAAAATGAAAAGCTTGTACTCCTGTCAAACCTGCAGAAACATGAATGCCAGAAGTAGAAACACATTAATCTGAAAATTATGCCAGCTAGTACAAAAAAAACAAATCACTCAATCACACACCTATCTTTTATATTAATTGAAAGAAAATCTAAACCCCTACCTTGACTTTATTTTACAGGTGAATAAAAGGTTAGGGAATAAAAAAAATAGCTCATCCCAGTGATGCACGTAGGCTTGGAATACAAAAACCTCATCCCAATCTACTTAGAATATTGTGCTCAGCCTGCATGAATAAGTGACCTAGAATATAGTGCTACTCTCCCAAAGAACTGTGCCCTAGACAAAATTTGGAAAGTCATCTTATCCATCCGCTTTTCTTAATTTAAAATAGCATCTAATGAAGGATAGAACAGTTCCTAAACATACCACTGAAAGGCACTTTCTACAATAAGAAAAGCCGCACCTGAAAACAACAACCTGCTAAGAATAAATTCTGCATCTAAGAAAGGTGCATGCGTGCATCTCTATCTCAATTACATATCTGCTTCACCTCCATGTTATTAAGTGCTAATCTGCCCATCTTATGGCACCATCCTGATTATCTTGACTTGATGCAGTACCCATAAGAACACTTTTCTCTCTTCTAAGTTTTCCCTTTCTATTTTTTAACCTTGCTTCTTGTCTAGCAATTTCGGCATTCTGTGTTTGATCCAGTGGTATCCAAAATCAATTTGTGCCATCACTGTATAAAAAAAATTATATATATAATAATAAAAAGAGCACCTAAACTGTTCTGGAAATGTGCTATATGGACAGTGGTACAGTTGGGAAATGTGTTTCAGGCCATTTCGAATGAGTTTCCCAGACATGGGATGTGTGCATATGGATTGAAATGCATTTCCAAACTATATCACACATGTTTCCAACTTTCCACATTTCAATATGGAAATGTACAGGGTACGACCCACCCATGGGCCACATGCATTTCTTATAACATAGACAGAGCATCTAAGCTATTGACTTCGAATGTGATTGAAACTTAATGTTCCTACTGTGTATACTTTGAGATAGTGACACTATTTTGAAGGTATGATGCTTGGTTTACATAATGTCTCTTCTGCTCTTCTCATGATCCTTTATTTCTTTTTTAAAACGCTTCTCCTCAATAGTCTTTTTACAAGTGAAGTAAATTACATTCCTCTTAGATTAATTCAATAACCTAAGACATAATACACTTCTACTACCATTCAATTATTCCTTGGATGATCCAAGCCATCTTCCTTTTCATCAAGAGATCAACAGTGTGATAAGGGTTCAGGAATGATATTTATTGACAGTACACAGAGGTTATTTGGAAAAAAAAAAGAAATTCAAACTGGTGAATCAAATTATCTTTCATAATGAAAACCACAAGTGTTACTCTCTATTTTATTCTACATATTCACGTGTGTTTCTAGTCCATGATGGTTATACGATTTGTTTCTCCTGGCGCAAGCATAACTGGATGAGCTAAAGCTTTTTATATATTTCTGTTTGGAGTATTTTTATGGCATTGACATTTAACCTTTTTCTGGTTCATATATTGCATGAATGAATGATGATATTTCGGGTTCACCAACTGCATTTTGAGCTGCGTAACTCAATAGCTTAACAGGGAATGGCTTTAGGAAAAGATTTAGTGGCTGATATTTGTCAATTTGCTGTAATGTTTTGATGTTTCTTAAAGAAACCTGACACTATTATTTCTTAAAAGGATACAGTGGTCATCCTGTTATAGAGTGTGCATGCAATTAAAGCAGGTACAAGGAATCTAGCTTTTACATTTAGGTTTTTATAATCTTTTATAAAGACAATACGATGAGCTGAAGTGAAGCTTGAATGGCAAAAAAAAAAAAATGGCCATGTTTTTACACAAATTATGTGAGGACATCAAAGCTGTAAAATGTTTCAGTTATGTGTCAAACTTCCTCAGCTGATAGTTTTATATTGTTAAGGATATTCTACCAATTACCTAAAAGAGGTTTCTACTGTTTCGAAGAAACATACTCTTCTTGCATTTCGATAATGTGATTAATTTTCTTTTTTTTGGCTTTGTATGCTTCATATAAAATCTCACAGTAAGCATTGGCTAGTTGGATTTCTGAAATATGGAAAACAAGGTTATACATGGCAACAAGCAGTATAAATGGGTCATTGTTCTTATCAAAAGATTTGACTCAAAAATAGTGAATAGACCTGACTAATAAAACCTTTGGGCGTAACTAGAAAGATTAGCTGGAAAGAGAGGTTGGATGGACATTTATGTTTGTTTACAGATGATAACTGGTTGTTACAGCTAACTGTTAGATGCTCAATATTTTCTTAGATTTTAAAAAACCATAGATTTTCCTATCCTTCTGTATTAATTTTGACAGAGTTGTTACCTGAACAGAGAAGGCCGAAGCTGTTACTATTCAAAATAAATCCTGCATTAGTTTTTCAGACCTATGTGGAATGTTACATAGATACTAATGAGTACTTACAAAAATGCCATTAATAATCCTGAGGCAGAAGAATGCATAGTTATGAGTTATGATGAGCTACATAATCTTCCAAATAAGCGAATCTGAATGGTTGCAAAAGTCAGACTGCAACATGTGTTACTTAATTTGCACACTAAGAATGGGGCAGTTACAAGAATAACGAATTCAAGGTGTACAACCTGGACATATTGCTAGGGAATCAACCGCACAAGTCAAACGATACCAGAGCTATGCATTATTGTTCGAATTAAACCTTCTTTCCAAGAACAGTATGCATTAAGATCCAGAGTAGAGAATTTGAAATATATCAATTCAATTCAAGAATAATAACATTCATGGACAGATAAATACTATCCATATAAATGATTAAGAGTCTGAGGGAAACCATGCAATATCAAGAAAAGTGAAGTTAACAATAATGAAAGTTGTTCCAGGAAGTACAATGATAGAAATGGAATATCATGGATCTAGTAGTGAAAATCCATCAAGGTGACACCAGAGAGCACACAAATATGTATATATCACTTGAAAATAAAAATCCATGATAATTTTTAATGATGAGTAGTATAGACATATTGACTCAAGAGTAGAGTACACCAAATCAAAACCCTAGGTTGAGACAAAAGATACACAGTGCTGACTTGAGAGATATGATCTGAGAGCAAGGAAATCACCTGTATACAAAGCAACTGAAGGAAAAATCAAGACCTAGGCCGAAAATTCATGTGAGACCTAGAAGGTTGGTACATTAAGGTGGGCATGGAGAATTGTAATATCCACTGAGTGATCTTGCTTGAATAGAACAACAATGGATGGAAGGAAAATTCCTAGGAACAAGAAAACGAATCAACAATGGTCTTTCAATATGAGAAATTATGAACATGCCTGGTATTAGACATGTGGAAATTAAAACTCAGGTGTTAAAGGAAGTGTTTCTAGGCAAAAACAAAATCAAGGGGGCAACCTGAGAGTTGGTGGAGACAATCCTGGAAGATATCATTATGTTGAAGGAGAACCGTCCTAAACCTCAAACTGACAGAGATTCATAACCTGATTGATGTTATGATTGAGATGATAAATGCTAAACATTTTTCTCAATAGTTGTTTGATGTAGAGATAGGGAAATAACTGAATCAAACTCTTTCAAGGAATATTTTATGTTAATTCTCATTTCTCTCTTGCATTATATTCTTTTATTGTCAATGATTGAAAGGATTGCTCATGTGGACAAGACACCATTGCTGGCCATGAAAAGACAAAACACTAAACCAAGGATGCCCAAGACCGCTTCATTATGCTACTATTTGAAAGGGGGAGGACAATGGTCCTTCTTTAAGGGAAAACAATGCTTATGCCTCATAGTTTATGCCCTCTCAGTGATCCAAAAGAAGAGAAAACATATTGATGCTTGCAAGCAAGCTTTCCTCAGCTTGCAAATGATTGAAACTCCTCCAAAGATCCACCCAATCATGCCATATTGTTGGAAAGTCACAGTTTTATGACAGGTGGAAACAATTTCTTGAAGTTTTGAGTCTTTCATTTGTGGGATTAACTAAAGGGGTTTGGGAGATGAAAAACCATCAAACTGGACAAGTGGGACTTTTACTCACTAAGGTTTTAAAGAAATTATATGCATAAAACTTATACTAGAACCTTCTAGTGGAATTGATAAGTACATTAATCCATTGCTTGCCATTATTTTGGTTTGGTGCCACCTTATAGCATATCCAGGTTCAAATACTATTTTCCATGACGGACAATTGAATCTGTTTCAACTCTAATTATTATTGAGGGTTTCCACAAGGATATCACATGAGAGTTTATGATGCCCATTTTAACGTAGATAGCCACCTATGTCAAGATTCTATTTCCATGTTATTTAATTGAGAAATGTTGATGCATCTGGCATGACACATAAAACTACTTATATGACTCTGTTGGTGAATTTGACATTGCTGATAAGATGGTTGATATATGGACCACATGTATGACTCACGCGGCGATGGATTAGCTGATGCATAACTTATCAGAATTGTTTTGGATCGTATATAGCCCAATGTGGTAAAGCCTAAAATCTTTATCAAACTGAGAAAATCAAGACGAGAAACAGAGTTCTCTTTAATATGAAGAAATGTTTTTTATTCTGTGCATGAAGCGCCATTGTTCCTGTGTATTATAACCGCTGCACTCCCTTTTATGCCCCTCTTACCTTATTGTTCCACCGGCTAACATGTGACTCCTCTAATCTGAAACACTCTATTTGGTACACGATATAAACATGTGACTCCTCTGCTCAGAAATACTCTGTTTGATATGTGATATATATAAGTGTAATTCTTACTGCTCTGATAACTCTGTTGGTCATGGATTTCTCTGTTATGAATTCTACTCCTATTTTAAAATAGTTGGGCTTATGGAAATAAGCTAGCAGATAAAGATACTGATACTAACAAGTGGATATGGTTTATTTACATGAATTATTTCGTGA
>APFE031082563.1:1896-14360 GCA_000404065.3 Pinus taeda | reverse complement strand
TATGCTTTCCTAGAATGCATGCATCACATTGCTTAAGTTTTCTAGGAATTGTAGGCAAACCAGCAACACCATTTTCTTCAATAAACGGAGACTGTCATAGTTTAAATGTCCAAATCTAGCATGCCATAATAAACTTGATGGAAGTGTACCTTCTTCATGATGAGAAATATATGAGAAATGTTGTGCATGAGCAGATGTTCCTTGCAGTTTGAAAATTCTTTCTTCTTCTATTCCCCTCATGACAAGTGAGTGATCAGATGCTTTTCTCACCTCAAGCTTGCCATCAAACATATGAATGGAGTGACCTTGCTGGCGGATGTGGACCAAGGACAACAAGTTTCTCTTGAGCTGTGGGAGATATAGAACATGATCAAGAAGAAAGTCTGAGAGACGAGGCAGTTTAAGCCTGATTGTGCCAAGCCCTGATGGCTTGATTTTTGACTGATCTGCAAAGTATACTACTCCATCAACATTGTCAGTGAAATCTTCAAAAAAATCTTTTCTATGAGTCATGTGACAGGTTGCTCCTGAATCAAGCAGCCAGTCATTTTTCAGGAAGCAAGTGAAGTATTAAACAAATCTTCATTTACTCCAATGTTACATTGTGCCTCAACATAGTGAGCGGATTTAGGTGCTTTACCTTTGTCTGTATCATCAGTTTTACCTTTCTGTTGGTTTCTTCTCTGCTCAATTTTGTCCCATGGTAGCTTGCATGTAGAGGCATCATGTGATCCATTTCTTTTGTAGCGAATACAATTTAAATTTTCCTTTTCTCCCTTAGAATGTCTGCCCCCCTTGCCTCTGAAATATCTTCCTATTCCTCTTCGTCCACCTCTTCCTCTTGTAGAATCTTGAGCAGGATACTTTTCTTTATGAGCAAGGCATACAGTCTCTTCAGAAGATTCAGGGGTTGTCTTCTTCCCAAAGTCTTTTTCTCTTTCAGCAAACTTTTTCACAAGAGAGTCAAAGGTTATATCTTTGAGATTTCCATTTGCTTGCAAAGACTCAAGATAATTGGAGTATGTAGGATAAAGTGCCTTGAGAAAAGCAATAAAAGAGATATCCAGCTCAACTTTAGTGGATTTGATATCATGCATTATAGACTTTATTTCAGATGCAAGAGCAAGAGGATCATTATTTTGCAGTTCAAGAGTGAAGAGTTTAATCATGAGTTGGACGACTTCAAGTGCAGAATGTGAGTCATAGAGTTCTTTCAGCTTTTGTAAAGCTTCAAAAGCAGTTGAATATGATGAAATATGGCGACTCACCTCTTTATTTACAGATGCTGCGATTAATGCATAAGCTTTGCTGTTCTTGTTTTCCCAAATGGCGAGCTCTTTGTCTGAGGTAGGCTTTTCTGGGTCATTGTCTCCTTCTCCGACACACACTCCTTTCCACAACTCATTGAAGATAAGGGTGTGTTGTATCATCCTGGACCAATCAGGATAGTTCTCCTTGCCAGTGAAAACTATTCCCGCCATGGATATGATTGAATGCATTCTGTGAAAAAAAATAGCTTCTGCTGATAGAATAATACTTCTAATGGCAAAAAGAATGTGCTTTTGTGGAGGGAAAGAAAAACTTTTGCTGCTAAAAAAATGATTCTGAGACAAATGTTGATAACATGTTACCACTGTAACATATATCACCACATATATATCACTGCATAAACAATTCAAGCGCTTTGTGTTACTACTATAATATATATCACATCATATACATAAACAATTGAGCGCTTTGTGTTAAACGCTGCCCTTTACTACGAAGCTTCAATGATGGCTTCCGAATTGGAAGCTGCCTTTATGCTTCTGATCTCTCTTTCGATACCAGGACAGTATGCCGCGGTTCGAAAAAATGCTTGATTCAAGGTTACAATGACTCTTCCACTGCGCCAACACTTAAACACTTAATGCATAAATCAAAAACCAGGACATTATATCGCGGTTCGAGAACTAAAAAATTCTTGATTCAAGGTTACAATGACTCTTCCGTTGCGCCAACACTTAAACTCTTAAAGCATAAATCGAAAACCTTAAGCATATTTTCTCACTGCTAAATTTCACTACCATAGTTATACCACAGAGATGCCAACAGCATTTCACATATATTTCTTAATACAGCATTTCAAGAACCAAGGGTTTCAATCGCGCAATGATAAAGAGCGAGATTTGGATCCAAATTACAGTGATGAACTTCTTTTGCAAGAGGAGGGGTCTGAGATAATCTCAGTAAAGTCTAGATTTAGTGGAGTAGGACGATACCATACAATCAAGTCAAGGATCAGGTTCTGCTATTTCATCTGGTGTTGGAAGTGGTAGATCCAGTCGCAGTTATCCCCAGTCTCAAGCAGTTTCAAGCAGTAACCCAAAAGTTCAAAGAGATCAGCCACCAGATCATATATTGAGGTTGAAGCAGAATATGAAGCAAGGGAGATGAAGAAGCCAGCGTTCAATACAAGCCTCATCGAACCATGTCAGAAGCCAGCGTTCAATACGCAGCCTCATCGAACCATGTCAGAAGCCAGCGTTCAATACGCAGCCTCATCGAACCATGTCAGAAGCCAGCGTTCAATATGCAGCCTCATCGAACGTTCACCATGCTTCTGCTGTGCATACCATGATAGTTTAACACATGTCAGGCAGAAGGCAGTGGATAGAGGACAGAGGAGTTACAAGGCACGCCAAAAAAAGGAACCTGGGACCTGTGCTCTGATACCATGTCAGGCCAGGAGTAACTCCAGAAAAACTGATACGATTATTTCATTAGGTAGCTATTGTTATATACACATGAATGTGACTGATCAGTTCATCTTCTTCATGACTGTTCACATTCCGCAATCATACGTTCTATTTCACTCTTTTGGGCATAGGGATATCTGTATGGCCTGATGTTTGGAGGAACACTTCCTGGAATCAAATGAATAGCATGATCATGATCACGAATAGGTGGGAGACCTTTGGGAGTCTCAAATACCTTGGAATGATTGTCCAAGTCTATTTGGAGATCTAGAGAAATAGATGATTCCAATGTGGAAACATCTAGCGAACATAATTGTGCAATTACACCTTTTCATTCCTTTTTTAGAAGCTTTGTTATACCATTAGAGTTGATTATCTTTCCCGGTTACCTTACAATACCTCTTAATACAACTTCCTTTCCTTCCATAGAAAAGTTTATGAAAAGTTCTTGAAAATTAAAAGCTATTGCACCCAAGGATTGTAGCCATTGGACTCCTAATACAACATCAACACCTCCCATTGGAATGGAAAGCATTGGGCTAGTCATTACATATTCTCCCATGGATAGCTTGATATTATGGAACTTTCCAGAGAAATTTATTGTTCCTCCATTTGTAGCCATCACTTGACACTCTGGTGCTGGATATAAGAAGCAATTCAATTCTTTTGCTACCTTACAATGAATAAAATTCTGAGTACTTCTTGAATCAATCAACACTATTACCTTTTTCTTCTTGATTTTTCCTTCTATCTTGATGGTTTGAGGAGTGGTAATTACCGGCAATGCATTACAAGATATGGTCAGATTCATTTGTTCTTCATCTAGGCTTTGTTCCTGGAGTATATCCTCTTCTTTTGACCTTTCTTGTTACTTTTCTTCTTCCTCTTCACAATCTATGTAGAATAATTTCTTCTTAGCACACTTATGACCTTTAGTGTATTTGCTATCACAACTGTAACAAAGCCCTTTTGCTATTTTTTCTTCCAATTGTTTTGGTGTCAACCTTATAGGTTGTGGAAGACTAGCAGAAACACCACTTCTGTCTTTATAGATGTGAGTGGTGTGCTTCCTGGTTGCCATAATTTTGCTTTCCATTTTCCTTGCTAACTTGAATGCCTTCTCTAATGAATCAGGTTCCCAAAGGCGAACATCATGTTGGATATTATCCTTTAAAGTCCCTATGAACACATCAATCCTATGCTCCTCTGGAATAATTTTTTACCCTTATGTTCAACTTTTGGAACTTCTCAATGTGCCATTATTGAACCCTTTTGTTTGAGACTTATCAATTGGCTAAAAAAAGTGTTGCTTTTTGTATCCTCATAATGTGATATCAATTGTTCCATAAAAATTTCCCAATTGATAATTTGTTTATGAGAGAAAATCCATTGATACCATACAAACTGGTTTGGTTTCAAATATAAAGTTGCAATACGTACCTTTTGTGTGTTTTGCACATTATTGAGATCGAAAAATTGCTCCATCTGTAATATCCATGTTGCGGGATTCTTCCCATCAAACTTCCTCATATCGATTTTTGGAATATGGAGGGCCTTCGATCCAACATTAGAGTCTAGGGAATCATGATTAACATTTCTTTTGTTCTCATCATGAGTTTCCTTTACTACCCTTTCACTCATAGTGACCCTTTCTTGTAGCAACTTATTCATATTTATCTTCAATTCTTCCATGTCTGTCTTCAAATCTATCTTCAAATCATCCATCTTAGCTTCCACGTCATTCATCTTAGCTTCTACACCTTTCTTTAAACAATCCATTTTAGATTCTGTTCCTTTTTGTGCAAGTGACACTTGTTGCACTTGGTCTCGTAATTTTGATATATCATGTTGCATTTCTTCCTCTTCTTCATGAGTCATGCTAGAGCTTTCAGGTCGCCTACTAGGTGTTTCCATTTTCTTTCTTCGGGGCATCAATTACTAATAATAATGCTTCACTATGCCCTTTGAATTCCTTCAAAATAATTTTTCAAGCCAAGCTTAAGCAAACATTTAAAAATATACACACCTTTTTTCACTTTGTAGGAGCTCGATATTGCCTCTGATGTATCTCTGTAATTTTGGATCATCCAGATTCTGAAATTGCGACCTGCAGTAGCCCTCTATGTCCACTTTCCAATGCCACTAGTCTAAGCCCAATTGGATTCTCCAATGAAGAGTTATGCCAAATCTCCCATAGTGACCTGATTATATACTAATTCAGTAGAGCGAACTTGTCCGATGTGCCACGTGTCCCTGTTTTGACCTTTGGCCTTGAAAAATATATACAAGAAACTATATTCTGTCCTATTTTTGTACCTTCTTACAAAATTTCAATTTGATTCTCATAGAGAAAGTTATGACGGGTTTCCCCGGGTCACCTGTTTTGAATGTAATTAAGGATTCTGCAAAAGGACCAACTTCCTCAGTTCATATCTCCAAAAAGATAGCGCAAAAAGCTCTAAAATTTGGACCTAAGATTTATTGCGATGTCTTCTCAAATGGGTTTTTGTTTTAGCTTCTGGAACATCATAGAAAAAAATCTATAGCGAAAATTCCATGATGACCTATTTGGAGCAGCGAAACCCTAGAATCCAAAGCTCTGATACCAAATGTTATGAAACCAGCTCAAGAAAAGATAGAAAAGATAGATCAATGCCTTAGAATTCAGCCTCTTCGAGGGGGAAACCTCCTTTGCATTACATAAATGAACAATTCTTGGATGATTCAAATGATAAAACGTCCTTTCTATAAATAGGAGTCTAAGGAGTCATAATATAACCCAGCCGACCTAACAATAATAATATAAAGCCACAAAAATAACAATAGAGGGATTCTATGGGGCCAGTAATAACAATATGGGCACAACAATATTAATAAGGGGCACAACTACAATAGTAATGGGGTAATCACTAGTATTATAGGGACCCAACACATACCATGAATGCAAACTTTCATCTAAGCATTGTGACAAGACTCCTGCTGAAA
The DNA here is from genome assembly GCA_000404065.3 of Pinus taeda. Lineage (NCBI taxonomy): Eukaryota > Viridiplantae > Streptophyta > Pinopsida > Pinales > Pinaceae > Pinus > Pinus taeda. The sequence goes on along the minus strand of APFE031082563.1, from coordinate 8,637 downwards.
CTAACAAAAAAACCAGCTCTAAGTTAGATAATGGAGAAGGACTTTGACTACAAACATCATCCAACACATTAACCTTTGGATCATGAAAAACTTGAAAACACTGTTACAACCCATTTTCTATTGGTTCCAATGAGATTACATGATTTTCTACAAGATGCTCATCCTTTATTGAAGATGTACTATGCAAATTTCCCTTCAAAAACTGAAATGAATCAAAACAGAATGGTACAGAATCATCTTGCAACCTAACATTCAATGGAATTTGGTGGCTGCAAATCTAGATATGAGAAGTCTTGAACAAGGATTTATTGCCCTCAAGATGGTCCGGATCAAAACTTATCGACAATTGATTTTTGATTGCATGAAAGTTGTCTCTGATGAACTGAAACGAAGTAAAAAAAAGGCAAAGATCCTTCACTTACTTCAAAATTTTCTGCACTTTCCTCCTCACTTCCATAGCTGATATGCATCGGTTGATCACTATATTCAAGCTGCTGAAAGTGAACTTCCTCCTTCCACAAACCAACTGTTGATTCGTCTGCAAGATTAGCTTCTGTTTAGAGGACATAATCATTATCATATTGATCAAACTAAGGAAAATCATCAGTATAAAACACATCATCAAGCATACATGTCATATCAATAGATCTCTCTTCTACAAGATGATCTATAAAACAATCATTGTCAGGTCTATGACAACTCAAATAAGAAAGAAAATGTTTTGGATCAGCCACTTGTTCTTCTTCAATCAGTGAGCCATGGTCTTGAACGTCATACTCATTCGTTGTGGTGATCTTTTGCATCATCTCTTCCACTGCACTTACCAAAATGTCAAGCTTTACCTCTAAAGATGTCGATTCCTCTGGATCTATGTTCTTCGTCTCTTCTTCCTTCAAATTTGCCCTTCTGATCATCAGATTAGCCTCTACATCTACTACATTGTTTTGTATCTCTTCAAGTGTTGCAAGGTTCCTTTCTCTCAGCTGAAACTCCATTTCCAAATCAAAGGCATTCGGGTAGTGCAAGAGAGCAGATCCAGGAGGAGGTCTTATAGCAGCAGGAATCAAACAATAAAATTAGTTAAATCTAGTAGAAAATTGTTGTACTATCTCCCCTGACTGTCTTTTCAACTAGTTATATTCTTCTACAATCAAGAAAGGGTTCTGTCTGAGCACCCACTTGTCGAGGAACACTTTGACGAACTGCTGGAAATCTGAGATGCTCACATCAAGCAAGGTTTTGAACCAACTCTTCACTTTGCCTTGCAAAGAAAGAGCAAAAAGCCTAATATTGACATCCTCTTCATCAACTTCAGAAAGGTCAAGAAAAGAATCAAAATTCATTACATGTATCTCAGCAATGATGTTGTCACATTCACCATTAAATCTTGGTAGATATAGGTAATGATTTTTAGGGAAAGCATGGGATATAGGAGGTAAAATCAAAGGCTTGTATCTATCTGGAATTTTATAAGGTATAGGAGTATGTACAAAAGGTGTAGAATCAATCTTGTTCTCTTTAGGGTCATCAATTTGAATATGGTCACCATAAGATTCAAAAGAAGGCTCTTGATCAAGATCAGAGGCATGCAAATATTTTGTATTCCCAATCTTCAAAGGGAAAGAATCAAATGCAGGTCTAGGATATTTTCTCAAATACAGTATACTTTGTAAAGCCTTCTTGACATTCTTAGGAAAAGAGAAGAAATAATTTATAACAAAGAATGTAATGTCTTGGATGAAATTCTAACTTGAATACCTAATCGTTCCATATTTTCCTTTCATGTTTCTGCTGGTCAGGTTCATCCTCCAGTGGAGTCCTTGGATCTGATCTCGAAACTGATTTAGAGTCGCCAAGTGAATTCTTTCAGCCTTCCGGTGTCTAATTGTTGTCCACCATCAACAATTAGATCTAAACTTGATACATTTTGCCAAGGAACATAAAACTGTGTTCTCCAGTATGGTCACCACTATGTTAGAGCCTAGATTGACCTCAGGCTGAATTGAAGCAATTCTAGGGTAACCACAAACCATGCTTAACCTGGTAGCTAGCCCTACTAGGTCGGGAGAGAGCTCTTTCCTTTACATATCTCAGTGAAAATGACTGGATCAGATACGGATTTTAGGCTAGGTATAGTAGCTCAGAGGATTTTGATTGATTTATAGGTTTTTGTGTTGGATCAAATGGAGCTAGGCAATTTTGGGTCTGGGAAACTACGTCAAAATGCAGGGGGTTCCATGGGGCAAGGTGGGTATAGGCTTTAGCACTTGAAATTAAGTTAGGTGAAGTGTCTAATACTAGTGAGGAGTTGAGGAGGGCATGGAGCAATCATGTATCCTTCTCAAACAGTAGAAAACATAAAATACTGAAAGATTTCCCAAGGTAGAGCACTGTAAACAATGAATTCTACCTATCTATCTTGAAATCATTAAGTCAAAAGAAGTAAAGTCGATGATCGCATACATAAAACATGTAAACAACTGATGACAAAGAAGAACTATGCAAAAACACCATACCACAGGTACCCCATAAAATAGTTGCAACTCCTATTAATTTCCTTGCCAAACTGCTTACAATGATGTACAATATAGTTTAGAGCATCCAAGAGTATCTAACCTCAACAAATGACTAATAAAACACTTGATATAGGCATCAAAACTACTCATCCTAACCATCAGGGGTCGAATCCATGAGAAGAGGGGTTGTTACAACCATTTCCAAACATGGCCAGGAATATAGACAGTCAAACTACTTACCTTTATGTTGTGGCCAATAACAACCCCCTTTTATTTAGTTTTAGTAATAAAGCTAAATAAATGGGGACCCTTCTAAAACATAAAAAACTAGCACTTATATTTCCCTTTGAATAAAATATGCTCTCATAAACTTAGGAAAACACCCACAAAACCTAAAAAAAAACTAAGTTTTATGATAAATTCCAAATAAAATCGTTCTCTGAACATTAAAACATCACATCGCAAAGGGTAATGGGGAACATCATATAAACAATCTTTCGAAATTTCGAAAACACGATGCAATATCGCATGCCTAAAAGACTCATCTCACATCGCAGCTTTCATACGCTGTAAGTATCACCTAAGGTAAAATATCCTGATCTGGTGATATGCGATAAGGCATCTCACAAATCGCATCTCGTAGACTCATAAGGTGATAAATGTTTGTTAATCAAATGGATTAGTGATATTGCAATATGCAATATTGCGAAGCAAATCACAAAATCTCTTTATCGTAGATCTGTAGGGCTCATCGTTCAATAAAGTTTTCTCATAATTCAATAACGAGTTATGGGCATTAATGTCAATTTAATGGTTAGTTTATGGTCATTTATGAGGTAAGATTTAAAACTGATCGAAAGGTTATTTCATGTAGGGTGGTATATTTGATATGATTTCAGAATTAAAGAGCTTTCCCATCACTTTATCTCTTTACTTGTAAATTTGCAAGAGCAGCAAGCATAGTAATATATGCAGCAATGTGCAGAACGTAATAGGAAAGAAGGGAAAGGCTCCAGTTGTAGAGGACAAAGAGATGACGTCCTTATACACAAACACCACCTATAACAAAGATGCTGGCATAACTACTTAGGAAGGCGTGTATAGTCTCCTCGAAGAAGAAAAGCTGAGAGTTATGGAGGTTAAAGCAATAACAGACTCGCACGGGTCATCTGAAGCATCAATCACTACACTTTCATGTTAATTCTTGCACTAAATAGCGGCAATACCGAAGATTCTTCCATACACAGACATGGTCAAGTGGGTACTAGACAATGTCGATATAACAGATAGACAATTCAAGACTCGAGGCCAAGACCCCATTGGGTCATTCCCTACACAAGATTTAAGGTTTATGTATCACCTACCAGAACCGCAGGCAACCTACAACAAGCAGTTCGTGGAGAAAGGTCATTAAAGAAAACAAAGATTTGGTGGGGTGAACCAAGAACTGGTCGGTAGGGAAAAAAACATTGAAAAAGAGTAAAGTGTGCTGACCAAGGCCCATCAAAACTGCACAGGAGGCAAAAAAATAGCACCTGGGAAGCCCAGATCAGAAAAAGGAAGTACTTTCGGATCACTGGGAAAAACCCCTCGAGAAGGAAAGCCCCCGAGTGCTCGGTCACATGTAAGCCAAAAAACCACGGGGAAAAGTGCTCAAGGTAGGACTCATGCTCCAAAACTGATGGTATTTATTAGGTGCACCTTTGGGCGATAAGCATATTTGTCTAAAACCTAGTGATTCCATTCAGCGCCCGACGCGTGGCAAAAGAAGAAGTAGCTACAGCGGAAAACAATGTCATTGACTGTGTTAATGAAGACCCACATGGCGCAAACCTCATATCAGAGACCGCTCCTGGATTTCTCCCAAAAGCACAGCAACTGCAGAGAAGCTGGAGACAAAAGGCTAAGGAAAGGGCAAATTCCATTAAAAAGTTAACCAAGTTGAATTGGGAAACTTACTAGTAGTACTTGGTTAAACCGCACAGTCAATACATGACTCTCAAATGCCTCACAAACTCTGGTGAAAAGATAGTGTCAGCACTTGCCTATTCTATTTTCACAGGGCAACTAAAATTGGAGGTTGGCCAACCAACCTTCCTCAAGCCAATGCTGAATTCTTGCGACCACAGAGAACAGATACATAGATAGTTAATTCCAGATTCAGTTTTAGTTTTAGTTTTGATTTATTTTTGCCTTAGATGAGGACGGTGATTTAAAACTCCTCCTATATTTTTGTAATAAGGTATTTTTAGTATTTAGGAAGTAGTATTTTAACCCCTCTCATGCATTTAGAGAATGGTCCTGAAATTTGTCAAAAACGTTTCCTCGGAACATGCACTTCTACACCCTCAGAGGAGGTTTTGACAAATGAATGGAAAAAGATTTATCGATATCTGTGTTTGATGTCTGCTACTGAAATGTACTTTTGTACTCTTAGTAGATATTGAATTAGGTAGAGATAAATCTATATTGCTGAGGCTCATGAGTAGGACTTGTTATCAATGGTACTTTTATCTCTTAATGATTTCTACTTATGTGTCCAAGTAATATTTTATGCTCAGTTATTTATATATGGAAGCTTGAATGTTTGAGTTATTATTTGGCATTTTTGTAGGGTAATGACTATTCTGTTTATGCTCAATATATGAATGACTTTTTATACTATATGATTCTCACAATTGTTTTGGCTTACTTTTTATATGAAACAATTCATTTGTATCGAATTCTTTTCTTGTTGCAATTGAATGATCTTTATTACCAATTTCTGTTCAAAATTGTTTTAGATCGCATAAGTAAAAATTTGAATCCCAAGTTAGTTTTAGACTTAAATATTTCTGTTCATTAGAATAAAACTGTATTTTTAAATTAGACTTAGATTGAAAGCATTTTATTTAGAAATCTTTAGAAAATAGAAATATCAAACTCTTATCAACGCACACGAATTGGGAAACTGGTCCCATTATCCTTAGTCGGACCCACCATCCCAAACGGAAAAGGAGTTGCTTTCAAGGTCTGGACCAGGTGGGTATACCCCTTGTTGTAGACCCGTTTTTCCGAGCTTCAACATATTTGGGGCTAGAAGGAGGGCCCCGAACTATGAATGGCTAGTAAATCCAAATCTAAATACCATTCTGAGAGTAAATCGCCCTCAACATCTCCCTCGACTGTTGAAAATAATACTGAGAGGGGGGTTGAATCAGTATTATCTAGTCCTTTTAACAATTCTTCCTTATTTATACTTTGAATTTTTTTTGCATATCAGTACCATAAAAATGAGCTTGAACAAGAAAAACAGACAGTCACATCAAAGAACACCAGATATAAGGTGGAAACCCAATGTGGGTGAAAACCACCTGCTGCAATATGTCTCTATCTTCTTTCAAATTAGAAACTCCTTTTACAATGGTCTTGTACTGGTGCAGTCCTTTACCAGTACGCAGGCTGCAACCTGCAAAAAGCTACAACTCTCTCTCGTTTTCCAGTCTCTCCTGGAAGGGAGCTACAACCCCCTACTTCTTTTCAAGGACCACTTTTCATAAATTTTCAAACTGGATCCATATACATCAAATGATCATCAAGTACATGTGAATTATACAGTCAGCTACAATAACCAGATCAATAGTAACAGAACTGAACCCAGAACACCTTATCAACAAGAAAAATTCAACCAACAGAAGGTCTTAACACAGATATGCAGTTTTCTTCTTACTGGCCTGCGTCGCTACGCACTTCACCCTCTGCTTCTTTGCGTATACCCGCAGAGTTACTTCTGCTGTACTGCGTGGCCATGCACCGCTCCTTTCCCTGATCTGCGTACAGTACGCACAAAAATGTACTATCGTGCCGCGTACTGCACAGAAAGCACGCACCCAGAAGAACTATCGCGCCACGTACTATCACAGTAGGTACGCACCCAGAAAGACTGTCGCGCCGCATACTCAAACAGTAAGCACGTACCTGAAACACTGTCGCGCTGCGTACCCACACAATTCACCTTTGTCGCCTCTGCGTACCCACGCGCTGCCCCTTCGTCTCTCCTGCGTATCCACGCACTGACCCTTTGTTTCCTCTGCGTACCCACGCACTGTCATTGTCGATCACTTGCGCACCTCTGATTAGGGCCAGAATACAGTCAGATACTCAGATCTGATCTTGCGCTCGAGAGATCACCCTTCACAGATTCGCTTCCAACTTCTCTTCTAAAGATCAAGCTTTTAAACCGAGA
>APFE031082561.1:25757-59100 GCA_000404065.3 Pinus taeda | reverse complement strand
CCACGGATCAAGTGTCGATAATACCGAGGAGAGAATGAACCGTCGGATCACTACATATCGTGACCGTCGGATTGTAAGTTACAAAATGTACAACGGTAAAGAAACACACTTTACCTAACTCTAACCTAACTCTATACTAGACCAAGTTGAACTTAACTATTCCTATGTGTCGGAATATCCTAACACACGTAGCATAGTAAGTACGAAGGTTGGACTGCATATCAACCACCGCATATCAGACATCCCCAGGGTGCGGAAACCTGGTTCTAGCATCCTCCCATACTACTTCGGTTGAGACCTCAGTCCGCGCTCTGCCGACTGTTGTCGAAAGGGCCAGTAGTACCGGGATTTGCTTGGCTAAATCACTTCCGAACCTGGGTCAGGCCCCACTAAGCCAACAACTCCTCCCTAGTGTTAGTGCCCATTCCACCATGTTAGTGCAATAGAAATTTATGATGTAAATTAATTCTTAAAACCACACCACATCTAAATTTATGATGTGGATTAATCTTTACCTACATTGCAATACTCGTTTTTTTTTTTCCCTTGTTGTGACTAACACTTAGCCAAAATAGGTGTTAACCTTCCTCCTATTTCCTTGTGCCATTCCTAAGGAAATTAGCCACTAAAAAATAGGCAAATTTCCTTGCGCAAAACCAAGAGAAATTTGTACAACATGTCATGTCTCTAGAGACTTGAACCCACACAGAAACATGTGCCATAAACTTGACCTAATTCCTTCAACTTTATTGAAAATAAAATTAATAAAAACTTAAACTTCATAATTTGTTTAAAAAATTATCAACCAATTGTGCTACACACTAAATAATTTATACTATATTTTACACATATAAAAAGATAGAATTTTAAAATTTGATTAATTTAATTTTTAAAATTAAAAAGGGGGTTTGGTTTATCATTTTACCTATCTCCTTTTTAAAAATTAAATTGATTTAGAGTCATTCATTCCAATTTTAAATTTAAATTTAAATTGTATCTAACAAAGATTTGTTGGATTTGCAAATTTATGTGGTGTAGTTTACACAATCCAAGTGTCCAAGTAAACTTTCAAGACGTTGTATCCATTTATGCATTCAAAAAACTAGTTTTAAAAATGAAGAGTGTTGAGTGAATAATACTACAAAGCCATATTTCGAAGCGAATTTGTTGAGTATTCAGTGTGGAGAACTTCGTGTGCAAAGGATTCGGTGCGCATTACTCTGAAGCAAATATCTTTCTCAGGCATTTTGAAAGACGCCAAGAAATGTAACAGCAAAAGACAAGATGCCCAGTGGTTTAGGACATTCATAGGCAAACGAATGGCAACACTTGGGTTTCAGAATGATGGTATCTATTTGGGTAAGTTTGTTACAAGGCTTCTTTCGTATGCAAATGACCTTATTGTGATTGCTAAATCGGCTCTTGGTTTGCAAGAGCAATTGCTATCCCTTGAGCATTTTTGTAAAAGTGTGGGGATGCAAGTCAATATCAGAAAAACGCAAGTAGTGGTTTTCTCTAAGAAAAGAAAACAAAACCAGCATAAGTTCTACTTTGATGGCAACATTCTGGAAGAAGTTGCGGATTACAAATACCTCAGAATTGACTTCAACAAAAATCTAAGGTGGGATGGTTGTAGAAAGAAAAGTACTTTGAGGGCTTGGAAAGCATTTTATGCTTTTCAAAATAGGTGTAGAGAGTTGGAGTTATGGGACTAGAAAACCACTAAAACTCTTTTTGGGCTTCTAGTGATTCCGATGATTCTCTATGGTTGTGAACTATGGGCCATCAATACATCTGACATGCAGTGGAAACAAATTGAGAAAATTCAGAAGCATTTGATTACAAGCAAATTTAAGATTAAAAATGCAGTTCCTTATGCTATCTTGTTAAGCGAAACATTAGTAAATGGGATATTTTCTTGAACGCGTGTCCCATAAACAGGAAAGAGATAAAAGTTTTTGTTATGGATAAGTTCCACAAGCGTACTTGGGATAAGGAGCTAGTAAGAAATAAAAAGTATTATATTGAAGTGTTTAATCTCACTCATAGTCATCAACCAAAAGCATACATAGAGGTCAATATCTCTTGGAGAGTCAAAATTCTTATTGCTCAATTAAGGACTAATTCTCATCAACTGCGTTGTGAAACAGTGCCCTGGAAAAGGCCAAAAGAAGTGTGGGATGAAAGAGTATGGATTTTTTATTCTTCTGGAAAAGTGGAAACAGAAAAACATTTCATTTTAGAATGTGAGGCCTTCAAAGACAACAGGGAAAGTTATGCAGATATGCGAGCAACTAGCACTTGGGATAATCTATTTAGCAAGGGGTTTTTCGAGAAGCTTGAAGCATTTATTGTGAAGCTTCACAGAAAAAGGGCTGAATACATCATGCAGATGAAGAAGCAATCTGTCCCACAGGCTATCTTTAGCCGCGTGGACGTTAAAATAATTTCTTTCTTTCTTTCTTTATTTCTATGGGTAGGCATATTTTTCTGTTAATTTTGATTAAGGAATTTGAGTTATAAAATTTTTAGTTTTGGTTAATTTTGATTGACTTATTATAAAATTTCTATAATCTAAATGCTCATTGTTGTTTATTAATATTTTTGGTTTTATGGGTAAGTGTATTTTTCGGTTAATGTTATTTTTAGTTTTATTGGTAAAATTGCATATTAATATTTTTGGTTTTATGGTAGGTGTATTTTTAGGTTAATATTATTTTTAGTTTTATTGGTAAAAATATTTGTTGATTAATTTATTTGAAAATTACAAGTTTGTACTATAAAATATCTATAATATAAAAAAATCAAAAAAATATTTTAAGATATTTAAAATAAAAATAAAATTTAAATCAAGTTAGTTCTCCAATAAGAAATTTTATAACTCAAAACTAAATAATAAATTAAATAATTTTCATTAAAATCATTAAATTTTATTGCAAAGATAATACGTAAATAATTGATAACATAACATTTTTTTAAACACAATAAATTTAAATTAAAAATAAAATATTAATAAATTTCAACATGACTTTTCTCCCGATCGGGATGAGTGCGATGTCAAAGGTGTGAGGCCTGAATTGAAATGGACAGTACAATAAAATTCATTGCAACCAAACCCCACATGCTCAAGGCAGGGAGTGCGGTGTCCTCTGCCTTGAATGCATGGGAGGTGGGTTGGCAAGGTGGCAAAGGAGGACTTAAGGGAAGGTGGCGGAGTGGGAAGAGTTATTTGATGTGCAGTGGAAGTGAAGGGTATAACGGTGAAGGCAGGAGCCGCAGAGCGAGAGGGTGGCGAAGCAAACAAGTCTGCGGGCAAGCGTCGGCTCTCGGGTATGTAGATTGGTCGTGGCCTTGTTCAATTCATAAGTTTTGGATGGGTTCTGGGGGAAATTCCATGAGGTGGTGGCAGAAATGCTAGGGAGGAGGGAGAGGTGTGAGGCCACCCGAACGAGGCTTAACCCAGCCAAGGAGGAACCAGGAAAGGCAAGGGGGATATTTGGCTAAGCTCTGTGCTACTTTAACTTTAATTTTGCTTTTAGGCAAAGGCTGGGGTTGTGGGATGGTGGACAGCAAGTGGAGCATAGAAACCTTCCCTGACCCAAACGACTAGCCTAAGGGCATAGGGGTTAATGGGAAAGCCTCGCTCAGGCGACTGTGCATAGTTGAGAATGGCAAGGGAGTGTTGCAGGCAGGGGGATGGGACGCAAGCAGGGCGGGAAATGGGCTGAGCGAACCCGAGCAAATGGAAATGCATAACCATACAGGAGTAGGTAGGGACCCTGGCTGACCTAAGAGGCAGAGAGGCAAGCAGAAAGATCCAGGACATCGTTGGCAGAGGCAAGGGTTTGCGGGCATGATAGCATGAGAAACACCTGGCTCCAGACGGGGCTGAGAGCCAGGGTATGGCTACATGGGGGTGACCAATTTCCGAATAGTAGCAAGGGCAAGAGGCATGGAAACAAACCATGGGAACCATGTTCCCATCCCGTTTCCACTGGCCACTTGTGGGCATAGGGGCACCTTTTCCTATCGCAAATCAGGAACGACTTAATGCAGTTATGTTGTGTTGAAATTATTGATTTAGTGCAGCTAACAATGTGGGAATGTATATAGGTTGCAATTCGATAGGATATGGCTCCAGCAAGACGTGGTCGAGGCCGCAACAACAAGGGCTCGGAACCTCAGGTTACCAAGCGATCAAGCAGGGTAGAAGGCAACAGGGGTCGTAAGCCCGCCGAGAAGTTCATAGCTGAAGCAGCCACGACATACAAGGAGGAAACTGATGAGGGCATCCGAAAGCTGATCAACGATTGGGAAGACCAGGTAAAAAAACAAACTAGAACCGAATGATGAAATAGAAGTTTGGAGATCAATGGTGCCTGACCCAGGAACCACCAGAGGGCGAATTACACAATTAAAGCACACCGTGTACTTGTACTTCCTGATGAAAAGTCTGTTAGGCAAAGCACTGGAGAAAATATCTGTGGGGATGGCAATTACAATGCAAGGCCTCCCCAATTACAAAAAAGACATGGAAAAGATCTGATTTTAGCTGCACAAACATGACATTAGGATGGACTAGATTGACTATCACATCCCTTGCATAGTGGATCTCTTTGGCATGCCAGAAGCAACTGTTGATGATCCTACCCCAATAGCCTTAGACTCTGAGGAGAAGAACGTCAAGAAAGTTTAATCTTCTCATACACAGTTTTTGTTTATGCGGATAGCATTTAAATTTCCAGATGTATATGTCAATTGTAATAGTTTTACTCTTTGTGGTCATGAGACTGAAACCTACCTAGCCCTACTAGAAAGACTGAAGAAGTTATGTTTTTGGATAGCGTATAATGCCGACTGATGGCCAACATACTCGGTTTCCCCTTGGGGCGAGTTGAGGCCACCGTGTAAAACTATGTGGTGTAAATTTTCCTTATATATATAATAGAAAATAGATGGACATGCTAAGCATTACCAAAAAAATAAAAATAAATAAATAAATAATCAACATGACTTTTATTCTATTTTATTTAGATGAAAACAAAAAATATTTGATTTTTTTTTAAACGGTCATAAATAAAGTTTTAGATGCCGCGTTAAGGTTTTCATATTTTCTTGGATCACATGATTCTGGTAGCACATTCCATGACACATGTAATAATTACGTAAATACAATTACTAAAAAGATAATATCGAGTGGCTAAAGAGATTAACACCGAATGCAATGGATCGATCGAAGTTTTAGTTGGCGTATTAGGGTTTTCATATTTTCTTGGATCACATGATTATGGCAACACGGTTTCTTCGGCTTTCTGTGAGATTTTGCATTCAGGAATACATATGTTTAATATGGGAATTGGGACGCGAATGGAGGAAGAGAGGAGCGATGCGAATGGAGGAAGACACCTGGCCAATCACCCAACCAGAGCCCGCCTGTTAGCATGCACCCAACCAGGTTCAAGCACATGCTACGTTCCAGGTTTGACATTCACTCAGGTTTAATCCAGCCTTCGTAGATCCGCTCTACGTGTCTCCCTCCCAGTTTTGTCTTTCTGCATGGACAGCAACACCCGTCCTCTCCTTAATCTTCACCTTGCGCTATATAACTGACCCTCCACACAAGTTCTCAGGTTTTCCTCCCCTGCGCTTAGGCGCAGGGTCCTCCTCGTTGTTTTTTTCTTTCTGCAACCTCTGCAATCTACCTAAGGTTTTTCTCCATAGTTTCTCTCACCTGCTATTTTTATACGGTCCTCATCTGCTACTAATCTACGGGTTTCACCTGGACATCTACGGTTTTTTCCTGGTCGTCGCTCTATGTTTTCAACCCTTTCGCCTTTGGACATGACAATCCTCTCTCAGTGAAAACAGGTTCCTCCCTTACCTTTGAAAGCTTTAGGAAGCTGTTTCATCATTTTATTGGTCTGCCATTCCTATGGTCTGTTATTTTTATGGCGGATTCTTTTTGATGGTTCTGTCTTTTTAACTGTCTGTTATGGTAATGGTTTTCTTTCGGCCTTTCTGAGGATGCCTTAACTTCTTCCCCTGATTCTCCTGATTCTCAATATGGTCAGTAAACATTTACCAAAAGGTCGAAAATATGTGGTTAAATTTTGTGAATAAGTTAAAATCGGTAGTCCATTTTTACAGTCCATGCTCGGACGTTAGGCTCAGACTCGGCAGTTGGTGGTGCATCATCCAGGTCTACTGCTGTTGCATAGACTGCCACGGTCATTCGCCGGATTTGTCCCCGGTTTCTGATGGCCTCTCAACCGGAAAATCAGCAGTATAATTTTGAACTCCGCGGTCCTGTTCACCTTTGATGGTTTTGCAGTTGCATTAATGCCTGCTTCCTCAGGCCACCTTCCAATCCCCCTCTCAAAGTCAATTCGACGGCGGTCTCATTGCAGACGATCAGGCAATCTGGATTTTGTCAGTAGCCTTTTATGACTAAGAAGGTTCATCTATAGCGACTTTTTTCCTTTCTTCTTCTGAACATTCCAGGATAAGATCTTCTTTTTTGTCCTTTCTGACAATCTTCCTGTCAGTCGACCCTTCCATCCAGGTATTTCTTGACAGTCTTAATTTACTGTGGACTCGATCTCCTGTCAGGATTGAGATCCAAGTAACCTCTCTTTGTCAGGGGTTTTTTTAATGGACGACCCGGACTCGCCCACCACCATGGCTCTCATCAAAGCTGCCATGGAGGCAGAAAGGGCCCACAAATCATCCTCCACCTGGCAAGACTCGGTGGCATCCATGATCCCAATGAATCCTGCCTCCGGTTTTGTTCCGGTATTGCCTCAGACAGGCCCTGGATCCCAGAAGAAACATAAGAATGTAACTCTTCCGGTCAAACCTGGTCCTCCCGCCAAAGCCATTCATATTTCTGGGGAGGTCCTCATTGAACGCATTGACAGTCTTCAGAAACTTGCCTTAATCGGAAAATGGTATTTCCCGTTTATGGAGGATGGGGAAATGCGAAAATGGTTGGCCGATAAATGGACCCCCATCATTGGTTACGTACCAGTTATCTCGAGGTTCATGAAAGATTGGCTATCCTTTCATTTCCTTAAACCAGAGGATGTGGACTCCATCCTCATGCGCCCATGGGTCTGTGGAAGAAGCTTCCTCTCTCTGTCGAGGTGGTATCTGGGCTTCGACCCCCTGAAGAACACTCCTACAAACAGCATGATCTGGGTCAAGCTCCCAAACCTGCCTCTCGAACTATGGTCTCCAGAAACTCTATCTGAAATTGGAAACTCTATAGGAAAATTTGTTTATGTGGACCCATGGTGTCGAGGGGAGCGGGACAAAAGAATCGCCTGGATCCTGATAGAGAAGAAATACAAAGGAAATTATCCAGAATATGTGGAGATCTCCTAGAATGGGATAAAAATATTTCAGAGGATTGATTTTTGGGGGATCCCATTTCGTTGTTCTAGATGCCACAAAACAGGACACTTAATTAAAAATTGCTGCTTCCGCAACCTACAGAAGTCTAAAAGGCCCCTTTTTTCTGGCAAAAGAAGAATGGTCCCGGACTCCTTGCAGGGGCATGTCCCAGATCCAGCGCAGGGGCAGGGTTATTCCTCTGACAGTCCTCTAAAAAGCTCTCCTGCAGGAATCCCCCCCTCCCCCATAAATGATCCTAGTTTCGGCTCTCCCATCCTCGAACCTCGTCAAGAAGCCGTGGTCCCATCTCCCCCAGCTATGAGCTTGGAAGCCTTTGAGGTGGGATCCCACACTATCCACATCCCATCCTTGTCCCAATCATCGGACCCCCTACTGCATCAGAGTCCTGGCCCCCACATGAAGGGAAAGAACCTCTCCCCTTCTCCCACGCCTCAAAACTCTCCTGTGGACTCCCCAAAGAATATAATGGACAACGACCTTGACCTTTTCTTTCACAGAAACTCTATCGATTTAGAGCCGCTCACTATCCACAAGCCCGACTTTCCATCCATTAGCCCCAATTCTGCCAACAACATCACGGTAAGGAAAAAAGAGAAGGGAAGCTCTAGACATTTCAGAGGTCGCACTATCGCCTCAGATTTCGGCATTACAAACTTGGCCCTTGTTGAAGTTCCAGTCATGGAATCGGACCCCCCTCGACCTCTTAGAGCAAGTATGGTCGGCGAATCCTCTAAATGACGTTCCTCATCTCAATGAACATTCGGGGCTTGGGAGCTGGCCCAAAATTCATTGCTCTAAAACATTTCTTCAGGACAGCTAGGGCGAAAATAATCTTTGTACAGGAAACAATGCACTCCAGCAAGGACACAATAGCATATATTAGGAGGATGTTCCCATCCTGGTTTTTGGTGGCAACGGGAGCTAATGGACAATCTGGAGGTTTAGCAGTCATGTGGGATCCTGTATGGGTTAAGGCGTTGGCTTTCAAATGCTGTGCAGGGATACTCATCTCGGTCTCCTACAGGGGTTTTGATTTCAAGCTAAATCTTCTGAACATTTATGGGCCATGCAGGAACAGGTTTCCTTTCTGGGAAAAGCTCTTTGCCACAAAAATTCTAGATATGGAATCTCTGATTATAGCAGGCGATCTAAACATCACCCTCAGTGATGATGAGTGCTGGGGAACATGTAGGAAGTCTGACAGAATGGGTGATAGGCTAAGGGCAGAATTGATGTGGCGGAACCTCGTGGACATCGTCCCGGATCCCTTATCCCCGACCTGGGACAATGGCAGATTTGGACCCGCTTACAAAGCTAAGAGAATCGACCGCTTTATTATTCATACAGGCATCATTGATAAATGCGGTTCACCTTTCTCATATGTTGCTAATGAGTTCTCCTCGGATCACAGACCAATCATCCTGGAATGGCGGGACTCGGTCTTCAAAAAAGGTTACTCCTTCAAATTTAACAGAGTTTTCCTGAACGATCCGGATTTTAACTCTCTAATCTCCAGCAAATGGGCGGACTCACAGGCATCAAGCAAGGCTCTGTTCACCACATTCAGAGAAAAAATTCATGCTCTGCGTATTTCTGCAAAGGAATGGCAGTCTCAGAAAATCAAAACAGACCGCCGCGATCTCTCCTCCATTCAATCGGACCTGGAATCTCTTCTATCGACCTCCTCCTGGAACTCTATGCCTTTCGACAAAAAGAACAAAATCAGGGATCTGACCGCAAGAAAAAATGAACTGCTGCTCAAGGAAGAAATCACTTGGCGTTTAAAGAGCAGAGCGCTCTGGCTCAGGGAGGGTGATCGAAACTCTAAATTTTTTCATTCCTTTGCCAACGCCAGACGGAAGATCAACTCCATCTGGAATATCCGGGATAGTGAGGGAAATCTTCTTTCCACACAGGAGGAAATTTCAAATGAAGCCACTGCCTTTTTTCATCACCATTATAAGCACGGGTATAGCAGTCCCCACGACATGTTTTGGGCGGCGGAGTCTGTCCCTATTATGTTTGATCCCCAGGCATACGACGACTTCATAAAACCTGTCACCGAGGACGAGCTTCTCTCTGCAATGAAAGCCTTCAACAAGGACAGAAGCCCGGGGCCGGACGGTTGGCCGATTGAATTTTTCATTCACTTTTATGACCTGTTTAAAAGGGACCTCTTGCGCACGGTTGAGGCTTCCCGTATGTCGGGCAATATCCACAGCTCACTTTCTTCCACGTTCATCGCCCTGATTCCTAAGAAGAAAGAAACTGCCTCTCTCCATGATTTCCGCCCTATCTCTTTATGCAACACTCTTTTTAAAATAATCTCCAAAATTATTGCGGATAGATTAAAGCCTGTTTTAAATCAATTTATCACCAGGAACCAGCACGCCTTCCTGAAAGATAGAAATATCTGGGACGCTGTGGCCATGACTCAAGAGTGCCTTTACTCCATGGCGACAAACAAGACAGAGGCAGCAATTTACAAAATCGACCTCAAAAAAGCATTTGATTGCGTGGACTGGGGCTTCCTACGCATCCTGCTGGCAAAAATCGGCCTCAGATCTAAGGGAATCGAATGGGTAATGGCGTGTGTGGAAAACGTGCATTTCTCAGTGATCATTAATGGAATTCCTTCCCCCTTCTTCAAAGCGGAGAGAGGGCTGCGCCAGGGATGCCCTCTCTCCCCTCTGCTCTTCATCTTAGTCATGAACTCTCTCAGCTTACAGATAAATAAGGCGGTCCAGGAAAAGGAAATTAGGTCGATCAAAATCTGCAAGAACATCCATCTCTCCCACAATCTGTTTGTAGATGATATTCTCATTTTTGCCATGTTGTGCAAAAAATCATGGTCCTGTATTCACAACATTCTAAAAAAATTTCAATCAGCTTCTGGCATCCTCATTAATGGGGACAAATCAAAGCTGTTTCACAACAACTTGAATGATGACCTCATTTCCTGGACTGCATCTCTGCTTGGCTGCTCCCAGGAGTCAATTGAAAATGGTATTAAATGCCTTGGCTTTAATCTAAAGGCAAAGAGCTACCGAGCACAGGACTGGTCATGGCTCATTGACCGCTTCTACTACAGGATCTCGGGTTGGGAATGGAGATTCCTCTCTCTGGCTGGCAGATTCATCTTGGTACAATCAGTGTTGTCCCAGCTTGCGGTCTATTGGGCCCACCTTTTCCTTCTTCCTTCATCCATAACCAATAAAATGAGCTCTCTAGCAGCAAACTTTTTATGGGGTGGCCGCTCTTTTCAATAAAAAATCCACCTTGTCAGGATGGAGGATATCTCTAGACCCAGGAAAGATGGTGGTTGGGGACTTCTAAATCTGAAAATCTTTGGGAAGGCCCTCATCTACAAAACACTTCACAGGGGGATCTTTGGGAGCGGCCCATGGAGTCTCCTCATCAACAGAAAATACCTCAAAGGAAAAGGCATCATTTTCTGGTACAGAAGGAATACTTTGGGAAAAAAGTATGGATCTGCTATCTGGTTGGGCTTCAGAAAGCTCCAACACTTCTTCATGGAAAATCTGAGATGGAAAATCCACACAGGGGCCAGCATTCTCATTGGCATTGACTGCATTCTAAATGGCCCATCTTCCTTTCCTCCCTCCCTGACCATCTATCTCCAAAATAAAGGAATCTTCACTTGGGACAAGTTAATTATCTCCTGGTCAAACCTCTCCCCAGCCTGGAAATCTGCCTCTGATCTTCACCTCCCGCCCCCCCTCTCCCCTCTCTGGACCTCCTTCGAACAAGGCCTCTCGAACAGGCCCATCCACCGTGCTGCTCCAAAGGACGCGCTGGTATGGGCCCTCCCGAACAACCCCCTCCCCATCTCTGTCAAAAACATTTATGCTGCAGTCACTCCCTCCCCTTCTATCCCCCCCATGATCTTCCCGATGTCCCTCTGGAAAGTCTCCTGCCCTCTCAAAATGGTCCTTTATCTTTGGCTCGTCTTCAGCAACAAAAATCTTACCTGGGATGTGCTACAGAGGAAAGGATGGTTGGGGCCGGGGCGCTGTCCTTTATGCCTCATGGCCTCTGAAACGAACTTTCACCTTCTCTTCACTTGCCCTATCTCCTCGTCCATATGGTATGATCTCTCCCTCTCCTTCGGCTTTCCTCTTATTTCTTTCTCTTCTGTTCAGGAAGCAATCTTCTGGTGGAGTGGCCAGTCAGACATATGGAGATCCCTCTTCACTCACTCCTGTTGGCTCATTTGGAAATGGAGGAACTCTTCCATCTTCCAAGACTCAAAAAGGCCGGTGTCTGCTCTTCTTAGTTTTGTTAAAGCCTCCTACCTCTGAGCCTCCTGCTCCAGCATCTGTTATGTCAGCGTTTCTTTCTTCTGTTATATTTCGAGCTTCCCCTCTCTCGGATCGAGCTGCTCAGTGTATTTTTCATCTTCCTCTCTGCCTGTTCATGGCAGTTCTTGCCTAGAACTGCGCTTGACAGCGTTTTTTTCTTCCTCTGTCTCCTATCTCTCGGTATTCTTCTGCTGTTTTCCGGGTTCGTTTCTCTAGTTTTTCTTGCTGAGGGCACAACATTCTGCTTCCTGTCTCATGTCTTTATGTTGTGATATCTGAGGTATAGGGGGTCTTGGGGAAATCTCTCTGCCTGTAGCAAGATCTGCATATGGGAGTCTTTTCCCCTCATTTCTGTCACCTGTTTGTTTAGTATTCTGATCCAAATCCTGTCTGTCGTTATGTCTCTCTACGTATCGGGTCTATGTCTATGTTTTTTTTTCCGTTCTTGGGTCTCATGTCTTTGCAGGATCTTCCTTGTTTCAGGGGGTCCCGGGTTTCAACAGGCCTCTTTCCTTTGCCTGGAGTCAATCATGTATGGAGTCACAATCTCTGAATATCTCGTTTTTCAAAATTCTCAGGTTTTCTGTGGCAAAGAATTCCTTTGTTTTCTGCGCAATTCAATTTATGTCCATCAGCAAGAGAATTCTGTTGACAATGCTTTCTCAAAGATCCTTGGTTGAAGCGGATGCTGGATTATGTTCTTCATCATCTGTCATTTCTGTCTCATCTTCATCATATGTAACTTCATCATCTTGTCCGCCTCGGTCTTGCCTGTTTCGACAGCGCATGTATGCAGGCCTTTACTCGTTCTTTTGTAATGCTGTCACGAGTTTTCTTATACAGGCCATCGTTTTCCTCCAACCGGGCCTGGTTTTCTTTCATGCTTTTTTTCATATCATGTAACTTCGCTTCTTCTGAAGCTGATCTATATCTCCAGAATATAATATATTGATTTTTCTTCTGAAAAAAAAAATGATTATGGCAGCACATCCCATGACGCATGTAATAGTTACGTAAATACAGTCACTAAGAAGATAATATTGAGTGGCTAAAGGGATTAACACCGAATGCAATGGATCGATAGATTTGGGTCACGTTAATATTTTTGGTTATATGGGGTAGGTAAATTTTTTTGGTTAATTTTGATTAAGGAATTTGAGTTATAAAATTTTTGGTGTTGGTTAATTTTGATTGAATTATTATAAAATTTCTATAATTTAAATGTTCATTATTGCATGTTAATATTTTTGGTTTTATGGGTAAGTGTATTTTTCAGTTAATGTTATTTTTAGTTTTATTGGTAAAAATATTTGTTGATTAATTTTGATTGAATTATTTGAAAATTGCAAGTTTGTAGTATAAAAATTTTATAATTATAAATTGTAAAAAAAAAATAGAGATATTAAAGTAAAAAAAAAATTAAAAAGAAGTCTAGTCAATCTTCTCGATAAGAAATCTTAGCTCGAAACTAAGATTATTAATAAATTAAAGTATATTTCATTAAAATCATTGGATTTTATTTGCAAAGATTAATACATAAGTAATTATGCGTAACATTTTTATAAATACAATATAAAATAAAAAAATAAATTTCAATATGATTTTTATTCTATTTTGTTCAGACGAAAACAAAAATTATTTGAAAATTTTTAAAAACAATCATAAATAAAATTTTAGTTGGCATGTTATAGTTTTCATATTTTCTTGGATCACATAATTCTACCTTGGCATGTTATAGTTTTCATCTTTTCTTAGATCACATAATTCTGGCATGACACTCCATAATGCTTATAATAGTTAAGTAAATACAGTCCCTAATGAAGATAATATCGAGTGGCTTCAGTGAATGCAATGGATAGAGATTTGGGTCATGTTAATATATTTTCTTAGATCACATAATTCTGGCATGACACTCCATAACGCCTATAATAGTTAAGTAAATACAGTCCATAATGAAGATAATATCGAGTGGCTTTGGTGAATGCAATGGATATAGATTTGGGTCATGTTAATATTTTTGGTTATATGGGGTAGGCACATTTTTAGTTAATTTTGATTTTTTGATTGAGGAATTTGAGTTATAAAATTTTTGGTTTTGGTTAATTTTCATTAAGTCATTATAAAATTTTTATAATCTAAATGTTAATTTTTGCATGTTAATATTTTTGGTTTTATGGGTAGGTGTATTTTTAGGTTAATGTTATTTTTTAGTTTTATTGGTAAAAAAATTTGTTGCTTAATTTATTTGAAAACTACAAGTTTGTATTATAAAATCTCTTTTTGGTTTTATGGGCAGGTATATTTTTCGGTTATGTTATTTTTAGTTTTATTGGTAAAAATATTTGATGATTAATTTATTCAAAAATTACAAGTTTGTATTATAAAATTTGTATAATACAAATGGTCAAAAAAATCTTTTAAGATATTAAAGTAAAAAAGAAAATTTAAAAGAAGTCCACTGAGTCTTCCAAATAAGAAATTTTAACTCAAAACTAAGATTTAATAAATTAAAATATATTCCATTAAAATCATTCGATTTTATTTGCAAAGGTTAATACGTAAGTAATTATGCATAACCATTTTTATAACACAATAAATTAAAATTAAAAGTAAAATATTAATAAATTTCAACATGACCTTTATTCTATTTTGTTTAAATGAAAACAAAAATTATTTGAAAATTTTAAAAAACGATCATAAATAGATTGTATTGTATTGTTAAATAATGATGAGTTGGGATATATTTCTTTCAAAGATATAATCCTTAGAAACCTAAGGACATTCAAGAGAAATTGCTTACTGAGGAGGTATCTCTTGTGACAATAAGAAAATCTTTTTGTATTCTCTCCTCAAAATCAAGGAATATAGCACTCTCCTCAGATGGAATATTTCTACCAATTGGATCTATTTAGGTTCCATAAATTCACATGACTACATAGTTATCTCCAAAAAACTCTATCATCATTTTATAATTGATTCATAAGAAATGAATATTCAATCAAAAAGATGGGTTATGAATGACATTCCTTTGCACTATAGTTTCCATTATGATACTTGGACTCAAGTGATCTTAGAACTATGTTGCTTTATATTTTTTAAATCACACTTGGCTCCATATGAAGTGTTGTGTCACTTTTATTTTGATTTCAGATAAGGGATTTGATAGAGGCACAATTCATGCATGGGCAAGTGGAAAATATTTTGAGAAAGATCTAAAGTATGATATCGAGGCCTAAGTTATTGCTTTGGATGCAAGTGTTGTGTTCCTTTCTAGTTACTTTAATAAAATGTTTGCGAAGTCAATATGTTCTTGAATTTAACTTAACAAAAGTATGAATGAACGTGCTAATTTTGTGTGCATCAGAAAGATGAACAAAGTCAATGGGGTTTTTATTGAGGTTTTGACCAATTGTAGTCAATTTTATTAGTGAGGATGAGGTCCAAACTTCACAGATATTAATCTTATATTTCAAGCAACATACTGAGATTTTTTTCATTATATATGCAGTGTGGAGTTTATTATTTTGGACACAAAGAATTCCCTTCGTGATCAAAATTAACTTATAGATGCTTCACTATATATATATGTTTGTTGAATAACTTGAATTCAATGTTTGATAGCTTTCCATTCTTGTCCTTGCATTGAATTATCAAGTCCTTCTTTTACTCTTACAATGCTGTAATCAGATCTCAACATGGCTCTCAGAGCTTGGAAGCGTATATTTTTTAATGGTGTGTATCCACGCATTAAAACATGCTCTGCTCTTATAAAAGGGCTCTTGCAGAAAAATCGTTAAGAAGAAGCCTATGCTTAGCTTGAGACAACCGTGAGGATTAATTTCTATGATTTTCACAAACTTCTCATAGCAGAATGTGTGACTTTAACTGAGTCTTTATTCCCAAAAGAAGCAAATAGGAAAAAAAATAAACTTTAGATCATGACCTTTATTCTCTTTTGTTTAGATGTAAACAAAAATGATTTGAATTTTTTTTAAAGATCATAAACAAATTATGTGACACCTGGCAGGGGTAACCCTTGAGTTAGAAGTGTATTGTGTTATTAAAAAATGATGGGTTGGGATGCGTTTGTTTCAAATATTTGTAAAAAGTATGTGACAAACGGAATAGGGAAAAATGGAATATTGGATTCTTGAGACATTTGTGAGGATCAATTTCTATGGTTTCACATAGAATTCTCATAGGAGAATGGTTGACTTTAATTGAATCTCAATTCCCAAAAGAAGCAAATAGGAAACAATTTAAACTTGAGAACATGACCTTTATTCTATTTTGTTTAGATTGAAACAAAAATTATTTCAATTTTTTTTAAAACAATCATAAACAAACTCTATGACACTAGGTAGGGATAACCCTTGAGTTAGGAGTGTACTATGATGTTAAACAGTGATGGGTTGGGATGTATTTGTTTCAAAGATACAATCCTTATAAACCTAAGGACTAACATTCAAGATAAACTTCTTACTGAGGAGGTATCTCTTGTGACAATAATAAAGCCATTTGGTATTCTTTGCTCAATAATGTATTCTTCCACTTTGCAGGCACTCTGAAACCACACTAAACAAACCTCGCTGAGGGGACTGGAAGAAATGAAGAAAATATAATAGGATTTAAGTTCACTCTAAGCTAGACATCACAACTCATGAGCCTTGCAGAGGTTGACAAAGAGGTTGAGGTCCTTGTAAATGAAATATTCTTTGATGGGTTTCTTACTCACAAGATATTTTTATTATCTGCAACATTGTCGAGGTTTATTGGGTACTTGCCATTATGTGATACTAAATTGCTTTATGCATTGTTCAATGAAAACTCCTTGTATAACGACCCAAAATTTCGAGTATCATCCAATTGCTTTACTCTGATGAATGAAGAGCAATACGATGAACTTGGTATGTCATTGCATAACATATCACATCTTCTTTCTTCTCCGCTACTCTTACCTATGCTACTGCCTTATGACGTTTCCTTTGCAATTTCAGGTGCAATTGCTAGTATATTTTATAATTAGATTAAGTTCAAACCTGATGAATCCATCTATTAGATGGAATGATTATAAAGTTAATTTTATTTACAACTACTTTAACGCCAACTTAGATTCATCTTAAATTCGCATTTACCAAGCACATAAAGAGATCAAAATTCTTTTCACTCTAAAAAAGTTTTGCATCTCAATAGTTTTGATACTTCTAAATGTTTGATAAATCCAAAGTTAAAATAAATTTAAATTAGTTAATTACATAAACCATGACACATCCATTATAATAATGAAAACTTTTTATATTAAATAATATTTAAAAAATATATAGAAATTAAATAAACATAGTTATAACAAAAACATATATATTGATATAGATAATAAAACTCGCACACTATACTACGTATTCTAAAGAACAAGCTTGTCAATGGAGTCTGAGTACAACTGAACTTCCTTGCCTTCACGTTTCTTCTTTCTGTTGGGTCGCGCTGGGGCATAATTTGCAGCCATGAGCAACCATCAGGCCATGGTCAAAATCCATTGCTGACGTAACTGCCATTTTTTTCGAAAAAAGGTGAGTTGTCACTTAATTTGTTAAATTAATATTCACGCCTTGGCACTTTATCGACCAGAAACTCAGCTCGTCTCCACCATTAATGCGCCTTCCCAAATTCCCAACTACGCAGTGCGATAACATTTAGTTGCAAATTAAAATTTAAACAGTTTCTTCAAGTTAGTGTAACAAATGTTTGTTACTCATTTGATGTGGACAAAACGCGAATACCTCTTCCTTAAAGAACGCTTTCAACTTAATTTGACCAATTGTCCACTGATTGCTTGCAAATAGAGAATCAAATTTGGCATGTATATTATTAACTAGCATTTGCACCAGATGTTGCAAAGAAAACGCCGTAAGGCATAAAGTGCAGAAATCCATTATCCATGTAGTGTGTGCATTATTCAACAAGGTGGATCTCTCTAAATTTGTTGCAAACATTTATGTTGTTGCATTGCTAATTTATTTAGAATAATTTACTACCTCCTCTTGGAATATTAAATTTCTTATCACCCCATGATGACAATCCCTCTAATTATTGGCATCACAATTTTTTCCACTTTAGTGGGTTTACCTTCAACATAAAGAAACATGAATTTGAGTCACTCAATTAAAAAGAAATTACTATTTATCAAGTTTTGAGTAAAAACAATTAATAACTCATTTACAACCCATTAAATATTTACAACCTTTTAAGTCTTGTATTTATAACTCATATTTATAACCCTTTAAAATGAAACTAACTATCTATATTTTTATTAATAATAAAAAGAATATTATTTATAACACTGACACTCACATGCTACTCCTATATATTTATCTTATATTTAATATTCAGTGTCCATCAATTGAATAACAAGATGTAAGCTCAACTTAATTGCACCTTTAAAAGGTGACTTAAAAGTTTAATTGGTAATTATTTATTCAGTAATTTGTACATTATCAATTGCAATTTCTCTTGAAAACCAATGTTTATATCAAAATTTTAAAAATTAGCACTCGAGTTTAGTGCTCATAATTAGTAGATTATATGAAATTTTGAAAACTGCACTAATATATTATTGTTTTAAGGCTCTACACTCCCAATGGAACTCATATAGTGAGTGGATAAAGAAATGATACATTTTAAAAAGTGAAATAATTTTCATATGCTTGATATTGTGATCAGATAAATAAAACCAAACTCTTCATTTATCATGTGTCTCAACGTGGGTGGCTCTACCTTGTCTTGTGATGGAGATTCCGAAAGTGGGTGGCTCTACCTTGCGACAACTCCTCTTTAAATCCACCACTACCATATGCACAAACCATGGTACCCTTGTTTGTGCTACGTTCCTAACATATCAAAGAATCTATATCTAAAATGCTCCTTAAGCACTACATTCCTAAGCAGATAAATAGTAAGAGGCATAAACAGTTGAGAATTATATACATAATGTCCCTATGTTTGTAGAAATATATGTTGTAAAACCCATAAACTGTCTCTGTCTTCCTAGATGCGACCAAATACAAAGTCCAAGGTGATAATTGTGTAAACTCAAAGGCTGAGGCAGGGTGCTAGGGTTGGCATATTGTAAGAGCGCTGTCAACAAAGAATGTACACTGCAGCTCCAGTGACAGACACAAAGTAAACTTCCAGAAAGGGAGGGAGGGTGCCATTGCAGACTTCCACAAAGAAGAGCAGTGAAAGACAAGGGTGTATGAGCTAGTTTTGGGTATTTGACACAGGAGGGCCATAGTTTTATCCTTGGGCACAAAGGAAGTCAAAACCTATGTTCCTGGATACAACCACTGACTAATTTTGAAAACAATTCACTCCTCACAACGAGGAGTTGGATGAGTGGTTGTGTTGGGAAAACTTAAAAGGAAATTTGCCCACTGTTTCTTTAGCCCAGCTTTTTCTGGCAGGTAAAAATGTATTCCTGGAGATTTGCGAAAATATAATTGTTATTTACTTTTTATACACCAAGTACAAGCCTCTGCCTTCCTCTTGGGTACTCATTCCAGGGGGCTGTTCGAAAATAATAAGATATTGCAGTTATCGTAGTTATGCCAAAAGGGCAGAGTCGAGATTATTGGCAAAGGAGTGTTTAAAAAACCCAGCAATACATACCATTCTGCCATCTGGCCAACAATTAGAAATCGAAATGGATCACCCATTTTCCACTACATGGAGAGATAGTTCTATCTTCTGGTTCACAGTTAGTCCAAGATCTGCGCATATGTGGGCATGAAGGTGAATGGGCATGGAATGAATTTTTCAGTATGTAGTCAAAGTTTCAAACAATTTTTCAAGCTCGTTGGACTCTTTGAATAGAATAGAATATAGTTGCCCTTTTCTTCGTGACGCTCCGTGCAGCCAGCCTTCAATGGTTTTTTTCTCTCCTTTTTTTCTCTCCTCTTAATCCATGTGGAAAGTTAAAGGAATGAACTTATAAATCCCTTATTCATCGATCTGAGAAGGAAAGATTAGGGAGCTAGCTAGAAAGACAGTGATCTGTGTTTGATTTCAGGGGCAGCGAAGAGAGGGTTTGGGGGTCGGGGACTCCTTACTAAAGGCTACCGCTTTCTTTCCAAGGGATTGGTTATTAAGGAACAAAGAGAGTTCTCAAGTGGGAAGTGTACATCCAGTGTGCAGTGAGAAGCAAGCTTCTCCAGTTATTTCAGATTAATATTAGTATCAAACATATTAATATGGATTAATATAAATATAATTAAATGTATTATTATAATTTAGATTTTAAAATTTGTGTCTATAATTTTAAATTTTTATCAATGTATATATTTATTAATAATGTGTATATTTATCGATAATAGTATAATAGAGAATTATTATTTTATAAATTCTAAATGGTTGTTAAAGCCAATGATACATTAGAATTTCTTTCTCATTGCTTGCTTCTCAAAGATCAGTTTCATATTTGAAAAGGAATTTCTTGGATAGTCATAAAATCTCATGGGAGTTTGGAGTTTATCTATCACTGTAATCTCGTATTTCATTTTCAGAATTTTAAGATAGCAGGTGAATGTATGGATTCTAACCTAAATTTTGTGATTTGGTCTTAAAAAAAACTCTTAGTCATGCACCCCATAGACCAGATAAGCATTGTTGATAACCCTACTACCATCTAAAGCTCTGTTTTGCAACTTACTTTTGACTAGGTCCCATATCTGGAAACATCATTAAGATTCATCTCAGATCTGTTTTATTTGAGTCCACCCCCTGTCAACTGTATAAAGTTTAAACCTTCAAGGATTGGACTTATACGTTGCATATGCAAATCTGCCTTGTGAATGAATGCTACAGAATCCTCAGAATGCATAATTATGTTACACACTCCATTGCTATGAACACCAATAACAGCGAATATTATGTGGATTGGGATCTAATTGTTTGTATTTTTACACTAGAAGAATTATTGAATTCTAAACTATAATCAGATATGGTATAGGGTGACCCTAATACAACCTGTAAAAGAAGCTGTAAGCTTACTTTCAAATTCAGAGTTAAAGAATCACGCTAACTTCTCTGTTATGTATGTGGACCTTAAAATCATAGGCAAACAATAACAGTGAGATCTATACTCTGTTTATCTTTCCTGGAGTTGCATGCATCTATTGTAACCCAGTGGACTAGATAGGCACTGCTAATAACCCTACTACCATCTAAAACTATGTTTTTGCAACTTACTTTTGACTAGGTAGTAGATCTGGAAACTTCATTGCAAAGGTTTACCTCAGGTCTGTTTTGTTTGAGTCCAACCCTTGTCCATTATATAAACCTTTAAGGGCTGGACTTATACACTGTGTACACAAATCTGCCTTGTAAATGAATGCTACAAAATCCTCATAATGCAGATTTATGTTGCACACTCCAGTGTTGGAAACACCACAACAGTGATAGCTTATACACCAGCAAACATTGTGTGAATTGGGATCTGATTGTCTGAGTTTTCACACTAGAAGAATCATTGAATTCTAAGCTACAATAAGATATCGTATAGGGTGACCCTAATACAGCCTGTAAGAAACACTGTAAGCTTGATATCAGAGTTGAAGAATCACCCTAACTTCTCTGTTATGTATGTTGACCTTAAAGGTATAAGCAAACAATAACAATGAGATCAATGCTCTGCTTATTCTGCCTGGAGTTACATGCATTTGTTGTGACCCTAACAGTGAGATCAATGCTCTGTTTATCCTGCCCTGGAGTTACATGCATTTGTTGTGACCCAATGGACCAGATAGGCATTGATAATAACCCTACTACCATCTAAAAACTATGTTTTGCAATTTACTTTTGACTAGCTAGTAGATCTAGAAACTTCATTGCAAAGATTATCTCAAATCTATTTTGTTTGAGTCCACCCACTATCCACTGTATAAACCCTTAAGGTCTGGACCTATACCCTGTGTATGCAAATATGCCTTGTGAATAATGCTAGAAAATCCCGAGAAACCAGATTTATGTTGTACACTCCATTGCTGGAAACAGCACAATAGTCATAGCTTATACACCAGAAAATATTATGTGAATTGGAATCTGATTGTTTGAATTTCACACAAGAAGAATCATCAACCTGTAAATTATAATCAGATATGGTACAGGGTGGCCCTAATAGAGCCTGTAAGAAACAATGTAAGCTTGATTTCAGACAAAGGATCACCCTAATTTCTTTGTTAGGTATGCTGAACTTAAAATCAATACTATGTTTATCCTGCCTGGAGTTAAATGAATGCGTTGTAGCAAAGACTCTGTTTTATATATGTAAAACCGTCATCTGAATACAGACCTAAGATTCGCCACTTTTTACCAGCACACAGTGGAATAAATGAAAGTGATCTCATATGACTCACGCAAAGAAGCTGAAACAAACCTTATTGATCATTTATAATTGAGTAATCCTTAGCCTCTTTATAACAGAGTATCTTCACAATATACTCCATTATAAGCAGAGGACTGACAATCCCTTTTGTTTTTGGGCACCCATAATTCATAGAAAATTAATCATTTTATAGCGAAGCCCCCTTTGGTGGTGGTCTTAGATCATCTTGAAGAGTGGGAAGATAAAATCAGGTGTCAGTGATTTGTCTCTCGTTATTTTCCTTTTCAGTGTCCGCTTCAACAACCCTGCCACTCCTCCACTCTGTTTTAACTTTTGTTGGCTTGTTATAGCAATGCGAAAATTAATCGGCCCTATCTTGCCACTACTGCTCTTTAAACCCGCCACTACTTGATGCATTTGCACTACGATTTCTAATATATCTAAGAATATTTATCTAAAATGTTCCTTAGGCGCTACGTTCCTAAGAAGATAAATAGTAAGAGGCATAAGTAGTTGAGAAGAATTATATATATAATGTTCCTATGTTCAGACAAATATATTTATTAAAACCCATAAAACTCGGTCTCCTTCTTCCCGGATGCAACCAAATATACAAATTTTGGAGCAAGATGTGTATAAACTCAAAGGTTGGGACAGGGTGCAGGGGTTGGCATAATGTAAGAGCGCTGTCAACAAAGAATGTACACTGCAGCCCCAGTGGAAGACACAAAGCAGACTTCCAGAAAGGGAGGGCGAGTAACAATGCAGACTTCTGCAAAGAAGATCAATAATAGACGAGGGTGTATAAGCCAGTTTTGGGTATTTTGCACAGGAGATACATAGATTGATCCGAAGGCACAAAGGAAGTCAAAACCTATGTTCCTAGATGCAAGCACCAACTAGTTTTGAAAACAAATCAATCTTCACATCGAGGAGTTGGATGAGTGATTGTGCTGGGGAAACTGTGGATGAGTGACTGTGCTGGGATTTTTGTCCATTGTTTATTCAACCCAGCTTTTTCTGGGAGGTAAATTGTAACAGATTATTGGTAAAAGAAGGTAACAGTTTCTTCAAGTTAGTGTAACAAATGTTTGTTACTCATTTGATGTGGACAAAACGCGAATACCTCTTCCTTAAAGAACGCTTTCAACGTAATTTGACCAATTGTCCACTGAGTCCTTGCAAATAGAGAATCAAATTTGGCATGTATATTATTAATTAATTATTATGACAATGGGTGGCAATTAGGTTTATTTATTTATTTAAATAAATTTTATTGCTGACAATTCTATCTAAAACTAGATAAAATTAGTCACTTTGTATAGATAAACCAATTACAAAATAGAAATTTATTATTTAAAAATTCAAAATAGAAATTTATTATTTAAATTCATTTTTTAATTTAAATTATTCAGTTTAATATTTAAATTTTGAAAAAATTTAATAAATTTTAGAGATTCTTTTTAAAATTTTGAAAATTAATTGAAAGTCAAACATTAATTTGACAAACTAATTACAATATACACTACCATAGGCATCTATAATAAGAAAATAATTTGAAAATGGAGATTAGAAGTGGATACTAGAGGACTCTTAAAAAGATCCATCTTAACTCCATATCTACCAAGTGTTGAGAGGGATCAAATCTCTTGAGATGCAAATCTTTTTTAAAGAGAAAGGAGATATGATCCCTTTTGGTGTTTGGTAGATCCAAAATTAAGATGGATCTAGGCTGGTATTATATAAATTCCACACACACATATATTTAATTTTATTAAAACCTTGACTTTTTCTCTATGGAATATCCACGGAATATTTTTATTAGTAGCAAGGATTGAGGGTTTAGATATATCTCTAAAGTAATTATAACCTTTTTTCTTTCCAATTCAATTAGAAAATGTTATAAAATTAAATTAAAATAAAATATTTTGATTGTGAAATGAATTATGGTTTTTGGGTATGTGGTATTGAAAATCCATGGTATTGTAACAAAGTCTATATACAAGTTAGTAATATCCATGGTAAAGTAGGGGTGAACACCATGATTAAGAATCTTGTGATATTGTAAGTTTATTGTAAGTATTAAATTTGTATGTGTTTTAATTAAATTTAAATATTGTTAATCATTATTTTAATTTAAATGATAAAATGGATATATATCTCGAAATCAATTATAACATTTTTGCTTGTAGGTTTAATTAAAAAAATGTTATAAGATTAAACTAAAATAGAATATTTATAAATAAAATATTTTGATTGTGAAATGAGTTACGAGTTTTGGGTATGTGGTATTCATAAGCCATGATATTGTAACAAAGCCTATTTACAAGTTAATAATATCTATGGTAAAGTGGGGTAAATATTAGTGGTTAGGAATGTTTTTTTTTTAAGCTTTATAGAGATATTTATATTATGAAACAACTGATGTTACATTGATAGCTTTTGTTAGGAAAACACATAATCAATAATTCAACATACTAGGCAAATAAAACAAGCATTTTGAGAAAAAACTCACTCTTAAGTATATTAAAGATGATTTCAAATGCATAACAAATCCATCAACCTATGCATTTCGAAGATGTTAACAAATGCATTAACTTATGGACTTACTACGCAAACATAATAAGACTTCTTAGAAAAAGGTCGCAATAATTTGTTTGTAAATATTGGATGAAGACTAGATAAATTTGACCATTATGTGGATATAGATGTTTTGGAATTAAGCATTAAACTCAAATATCACATTCTCTTGGTCTTAGAAAAACTTATTTATTTCTTTACAATACAACTATTTGATGAAGAAGTAGACATAGTTTACCACTAGGTAGATGTAGATGTTTTGGAAATAAGGCTTGCACTCCAAAATAGATATATAAACCATAGATCCACCCTTCAAATCTCCTTAGGTTTGAGTTTTTCCTTTGTTGTCTTTGTTGAATTTCCATGACCTTGGGTCAAGGTTAGAGTCTTAAAATCACTGGCCCTACCAAACCAAGAATCTCAACCATAAACTACTTTGCACAGCGGAAATAAAAAGCAGTAAATCACACATGCACAAAACATAAAAATATTTTAAATTATTCAACCCAACTTCATTATATTAACAACATATAATATAAAAATCTAGGGCTCCTATACCAAGGATAATGGCCCTTAGTACAATACAAAACTAGGGGTTGGTGTTAGTCCATTGACAACCAATCTTCCCTCAACAATATACTCTGACCACCTGGCTGATGTAGTCGACTTCACAGCTCCCCTCGGTTGTAACATGTACCTACCCGGTCCCTCGGCTCCCAATATGTAGCTCTTACCTCTATCAATGCTCCAAGTCATCTGACCATTGAATCTCAATTATCTAGTCTACTCACTAGTTGATCATTCATCCATCAATGCATAAACACATCGAGACTCCTGTCGATTTGTTCATAGCTCCACTTGTGAACAAATCTCAATCTGCCCACTACTTCTCCTTATCTACTCAGGAACTTTAGCCCATTATGGTCTTCATATGCTGCTCTGATGAAGACCAACATAGGGAACAAAGGACTGCCACTTATGAGTGCAAGATGTCAATCTCTGAAAATGAACATAGGCTAGGAGGACTGCCCATCATTTGCTATAGAATTCCTTCTCCACACACAAGTCTTGGGCTCCACAACTGCTCCTCTGGTTCGTCAACCCTTTAGCTCAAAAACTGCCTCTCTCGCAACTACCTTTTTCCATAAAGTTGTTTCTCATCGAGCTCCAACTTAGACACTATCACGTTGTCCTACAGCACACCATAAGTGCCCAATCTCATCCACACTTTGTCTTCTCTCACACTTCCCTCCAACAATCCATGAGGGACCAAGTCCACACTCTAACATTTGCTCCTAGTTTAGGGCATCCCCACACCTATGATATCCTTACACACAGCTACCTACAGACTTCACCAGTCCGCCCTTTGCTTCTCCAATAGAGGAGTTGTTGCACAAATATGGGCACATCAATGTGTCCTCACCTAGGACACCATCAATCCATCATACATGGGTCCATCTACAACATACCTTGTTGTTGTCATCTTTCCTCTCAATCTAATGTGTCTGTTGTCACCTTGGATGCTTGGTAGGCCTCCCCACAATCCATGTGGTATCCTCCAAACAACTCCTAAGGCCTCCTACAAGCAGCCCACAAACTATCCCAAGCAATGGTTAACACTTTGACCCAATGCACAACAATCTTGTGCTGCAAGTCTGCTACTCAATCACTATGGAATCTATCACTAGTGTAGGGAATCTAATCACCATATCTTCCCCTCCTCCTTGACTTCTACAGGCTTCCTTTAACTGATCCAAATTCTGGTCAAAGACTTGACCCAATACACCTCCA
This sequence comes from Pinus taeda, assembly GCA_000404065.3. NCBI lineage: Eukaryota > Viridiplantae > Streptophyta > Pinopsida > Pinales > Pinaceae > Pinus > Pinus taeda. Next base: position 32,619 of record APFE031082561.1, on the reverse strand, counting down.
TAAAACATTGTTTTCATCCATGCTTGTATGTTTCTCCTACAATTATGGTTAGGGAACAAAATTCAGGCCTCACCCTCCACGCATTCAGCAAAACAAGCCTTCTTTTTCTACGGTCCTCCAAGGTAAGGCACATATGCCTCCATTCTACCCTTTTCTAGGATTTTCAACCTAGACACTACCCTTGAAGGGAATCTAACTGTTGGCTATGGCCTGCAGCTTAGCACAGTAGTTACCTATGCCTGCGGTCCTTCCTTAAATATCACCCAAACAATCCTTAACAACCTTATTTTGTCACTAAGCCCTACAACATTCACTACCTAGCAAACTAGTCAAGAAAAACCCTTAAACATGCCTTAAAACAACCCTTAACATACTCTAATGTCACCTACATTAAGCTACCTCCACCATAGGAATACCCACGTTGTCTTCTTGGCCTCTTTCATGTTGTCTCTAACCTCTTCTTGTTGTAGCTAGACCTCCTTTTCTCCACCGAAATTTCAGATCTCTTCTTTGAGACGTATTGCAAATTATTGGATGCCTAAAAAATGATCCATCACCCTCAATTTATAGACATATGAGGGGTTTCCACGAATTATTGAAGATACACATCTATTGGAATATTTTAGACCAAGCCTCTGTGACTTGGCAACCAATAATTACCTTGTCAACTTCAAAAATTCATTTCTCTCTAACAACAATGTGGATTCCAACGATCTCATTGCATTGGAATCATATCACCAGGAATTATCATCCTCATCCATCACATGTCATATCTTCATCATGGTTTTGGCCCAAATCACGATGTGTGCAAAACCCCCAAGCTTGGACCTCAAGCCCACAAGCCCATTTTTGGCGCTTTTACCTCCAACCCTTGAACACAAAGGCTTGGAGTACTTCCTAATCTACGCAAAAATCAGCAGTCCCTCTTAGTGATGGAGGTACTTCCAAGACTAGGAATTAACCATCATCATTTGGCAATGAAACTAGCCCATCTTACATCCATCATTGTAGCATACCCTCTAGATGAATCCGACAATATCAGTGGTGCCTATGCCTCATCACATCTGAACTTGAAGATACCAAACATCCATAGGGTTGCTCCCTCTCAGGCTAGTTTCCCTCTGAGCCTACATAATCTCCATTGGCTCAGTACTGCAAGCACTCATCCTCCTGGATCAAATACCACTCGTGAAAATCCCACCAATATCGGATATGAAACATCACAATCCAATGAAGACTCTATCCTACCAATATCCAGTCCATGAAATGAAGCCATCTCGATCAACCTAATCTTGTCCAAGCCAAAGAAAACCTCGAGCCATCCCAACCATCCATTACAAAACATAAGAAGTCCACGATCTAAAAACTTCCAAACAACATAATGAAGTGCACCAGGTTCACCACTGATCCACCAGAACTCCCAGCCCATCTCATCATGTAGTCTATCGAGACCACATCTCCATGTCTTCAATTGAACCCTCTTCTCCATGATCCATACACCCACAAATCCCTCTGAGTTTCTTCGATATGCACACTATGATTCACTATACCTTAAATTAGCTTAGATACGCTTTGATACCATGTTGAATTTCCATGACCTTGGGTCTAGGTTAGATTCTTAAAATCACTGAGGCTGCCAAACCAAGAATCTCAACCATAAGCTAGTTTGCAAATTGGAAATATAAAGAATTAAATCACACATGCACATAACATATATAGCTTTCTAATTTTTCAACCCAACTTCATTATATTAAAAACATATAATAGAATAGTCTAGGGCTGTTGTACTAGGGATAATGGACCTGAATACAAGATACAAAACTGAGGCTTGGTGCCAGTCCATTGACAACCAATATTCCCTTAATAAGATACTTTGACAATCTGGCTAATGTAGTCGACTTCACAACTCCCATCGGTCATACCCTATACCTTCCCAGTCCCTCGGCTCCCGATCTACAGCTCCTACCTCTATCAATGCTCCAAGTCCATATAACCACTGAATCTCATCTATCCAAACTTCTCACTAGTTGATCGATCATCCATCAATGCATCAACACATCAAATCTCCTATCAATTTTTTCACAACTCCACTTGTGAACAACTCTCGATCTGCCCACTAATGCTCCTCATCTACTCAGGGACTTCAACCCACTATGGTCTTCCTACGTTGCTCCAATGAGGACCAACATAGGTCATGATGGGTTGCCACCTATCACTGCAAGATGTCAATCTCTCACAATGAACACAGGCTAGGAGAAATACCCATCATTTGTTGTAGAAGACCTTCTCCACACAAAAGTCTCGAGCTCCGCAACTGATCTTTTGGTTCGTCAACCCTTGAGCTCAAAAACTACCTCTCTCATAACTACATTTTTCCATCAAGTTGTTGCTCACTGGGCTCCAACTTGGAAACTATCATGTTGTCCTCCAGCAAATCATAAGTGCCCAATCCCATCCACACTTGCTCTTCTCTCACACTGCCCTCCAATATTCCACAAGAGACCAAGTCCATGTTGTAGCATCTACTCCTATTTTAGGGCATCCCCACACCTAGGAGACCCTTACACACAACTGCCTACATACTTCACCAATCCACCCTTTGCTTATGCAATAGAGGAGATATTGAACAAATCTGGGCACATCAATGTGTCCTCGCCTAGGACACAATCAATCCATCATATACGGGTCCATCGGCAACATACCTTTTTGTTGTTCTCTTACCTCTCGATATAATGTGTCTACAATCACCTTGGCTACTTGGTAGGCCTCCCAACAATCCACGTGGGCTCCTCCAAACAAATCCTATGGCCTCCTACAAGAAGCCCACAAACTGACCCAAGAAATGGTTAACACTGTTAGGACTCAGAAATGTTACTTTTTCATCCACCTTTCCCTTCACTATTCCTTACATTCCATCGTCCTATTAAACCCTTCATCATATCATTTTCATAAAGTCATTTGGGTTTAATATTATTATTTTCCAATCTATTCATTTTAGTATTAAGAGTGAATTTATGATTAATATTAGAAAATATACATGTTTTCATATATATCTCAAATATGGATGAGCTTTGTAATATGTAGGAATATGAGAATGATTAATTCAAAGAGACTTCTTGAATATCTCCTCCACCATTTTAAGGAGATAATTATTCAAGCCTATTCCTAAGAAGAAGATCATGGAGGATTTGGTTGGCATATCTTATCCAAGATATGTGAGAGATGTGTGGAGGATTTGAAGGTATAATATCTTGTAATAATGAGAAAGTAGTTGAGAGTGGTTGAGAGAATAGTGGATCTTTCATTATGAGATGGTTATCTTCTTCATGTATATAAGAGAGTGCTCTCTCTTCATTTCATTAGTTTTTGAGTTTTGAGAGATAGTCTTGTAATTTGGAGAAGGGGATTCTTAGCTTTGATTCATATTCTTTTATTGTTACACTTTCATGATTTGTCATTTGATTCTTGTAATGTAATTTGAGATAGCTTTATTGTTGTGAGCTCACATATGTTGTTTGTCATTCAACTCTTCACATGTTGTATTGCTTTTCCCTTATGAAATTTCCTACTTTCCTAGTTAGTGTTTCAATGCTTTTCTAGATTAATTTGATTTCAGTAATTTAGATTAGATTAGTTCCATTTCGGTCGTGCATATATAGTGCATGTGCTTCATACGCCTACAAACCTCGGGTTGACAAATTAAATAGTTGGGCAAATACTACAATAGAATTAAATGACAATATTTTCACCCAACAAACACTTTGACCCAATGCACAACAATCTTCTACTGGAAGTCTATTGCTCAATCATGATGGAATATGTCACTAGTGTAAGGAATCTAATCACCAGATCTACCCTCCTCCTTGACTTCCATAGGTTGCCTTTAACTAATGTAAATTATTGTCAAAGACTTAACCCAATACACCTCCACAAAACGTTGTTTTAATCCATGCTTGTATGTTTCTCCTGAAATTCTGGTTAGGGCACAACCTTTATCCCTTACCCTCCACACGGTTAGCAAAACAAGCCTTCTTTTGTTGTAGTCCTCCAAGGTAAGGCATCTCTTCCTCCACATTGCCATTTTGTAGAAATGTCCACCTAGATGCTATCCTTGAAGGGCTTCTAACTACTGGCTATGGCCTGCGGCCTAGCAGAACAGTTAGCTTTGGCTGCGGTCCTTCCTTAAACATCACCCAAACAATCCTTAATGACCTTGTTTTGTCACTAAAACCTATGACCTTCACAACCAAAAAATCGGTCAAGAACAACCCTTAAACATGCCTTAACACAAACCTTAACATACTTCACTGTCACCTACCGAAACTAGCCTCCACCACAAGAATACCCACGATGCCTTCTTGGCCTCTTTCACATTTTCTCTAACCTCTTCTTGTTGTGGCTAGACCTCCTTTTCTACACCGAAACATCAAAGCTCTTCTTTGAGATGTATTGCCACTTCTCAGACTCCTCAACAATGATCCATCACCCTAAATTTATAGACATATGAGGGGCTTCCACGAATTATTGAAGAGACATATCTATTGGAATATTTTACACCAATCCTATATGACTTGGCAACCAATAATTACCTTGTAAACTTCCAAAATTCATTTCTCTCTAACGAAAACTTGGATTCGGAGGATCCGCATTGTGTTGGAATCATATCACCGAGCACTACCATCCTCATCCATCACATGTAATATCTTGATCATGGTTTTGGCCCAAATCACGATGGGTGAAAAATCCTCGAGCTTGGTCCTCAAGCCCACAAGCCCATTTGTGGCACTTTGACCTCCAAATCTCGAACACTCGGGCTTGGAGTACCTCACAAGCTACACAAAAATCTATAGTCTTGACTATGTTGATCATTGGATGAGGTTGAAGTGACTTTTATTTACACTAGGCAAATTGCTTCAAACATGGCTGACCTAATCCATGAATAGACATTATGTTTTGTAGAGCAAAATTATGAATGATTTCCATAGAAATAAAATGTATAAAATATTTTCAACAAGGACCTTGTCAAGTTGTCCTACTCATAACTTTTTTCCTTTAAAATTAGTTTCTTTTAGGGTTAATTTTGGATCTTAGATTAATTTAGTTCAAAGTCTTGTCCACCGTTATTTGTTTGGGATTTTTCTTCGAACATGTATTAATGTTCATTTATCAAATGATAGGATAGGTTGATCCAGGGATCTTTTGCTTGAAGATGTATGGAAAGAATCACATGTAGAAATTGTAGCTTAACACAGAAATCTAATGTGCACACATAAAAGAAGAAGGAACACATAAAGGCATGAGAAGAAGACAACAAGACTCGATAACGGAGTTCGTCCAACTCAGACTACGTTTCTAGGCCCTGCTTAATCAATGGGGAGGCCTTCATATATTAAATGGCATGAAAAGAAGAGAATTACATTCACCAATTACATAGAAAGAGGCTTATACCTCCAGTATGGAAAATGGCTATGAAATGGAGACCTTAGATGGAGAAATCTACAGCACCAATGCATCTGTGGCAATGAAAGGGGCTGAAAACATATAAGATTTGTCCAAAATCACACAAAATACACTATCGACCATCCTAAAAACTCTCTTGCCTCGAACTGTGTGCTGAAAATCCTTCCTCCCTGCACTTTTCCAGTCATCGGGATTTATATGTTTCATTTAGGACAAGGCCTCTTAACAATCAGAGGTTGGTTATGTTAGAATGGAAATCATTCAGGTGGAAGGGTCGATGGGCACAACAAACCCTTAAAAATAGCATTTTTATTGTTTAAAAGCGATAATACAAAAAACCTGAAGAACACTGAAAATCCGACCAAAACCTTTAAAACCAGACTTCAAATATATCAAATCGGCCCTATAAATCCATCGGGTCCGATCCTAATCATAAATCGCTATCGTTGAGGTCCATGGCCCTGTATATCGAGGAATCACTAATCTTCGATCGTCGATTAGATCTTGGGCATCGATCTACTTCCCGATCCGATGGCTGAGTTTGCACGTCACTAATCAGTGATCGCATTTGCAATGGCCCAAAGTTCCAGGTCTTGTGTCTTGGGTTTCGCTGATCTGATCCACCGATGCCGACTACTTTATGTCTCCAATATCGTCGATTGCCTACCCCTAATTACGATTAGTCAAAGATCACTAATCGGGGGTTCCGTTGCCCTTGCTTCTCTGCCTTTGACTTCTCCGACCCGATATATCGGCAATCACTGATCAGGGGTCTTAAAGTTTGCCCTTTGCATGATTTCTAATGCTATTCCCTTTTAAAGCTAACAACCCATTTTTTTAAGGGAAAAATCCTCATTTTCCGAAGGAACAAGGTGAGCTTCTTTTTGCCATAACTTCATCATCCAAACTCGAATTGGAGTGCCATTCACATCGTTGGAATCAAGGTGACGAGCACTTCGATATGATGTCAAGATACCTGCTTTTATACCACTTTGAATTTTGAGCTTTTCGATGCCTTTGTATCTTAATATCCACCTGGATCAATCCTCCCCATTAAGGAGCTTTTGGACCGCCGAAAGCTTTCATTAGTCTATTGGAAAGTGAGGGAATTGTTCCCTCACCCTTTCCTTCTCTAGCCATTTGGCCTTGCTAGGGTGCATTCCCTTGAAACCTGTTATCACTTAAAACCACAGTTCACCTATGTCCAAAGATTCATATAAAAAAAAATTTGGTTTAAGTAAATAGGTTTTTAGGTGTGTCACTTTGAAGTTAGATTTTCTAAAGGTATTGATGTGAGTCCTTGTAAAAAACCGTTAGATACCCTCCCTCATTATAGTTTAAAGCATGTCTTGTCTTGATTGCATCATTCTGATTTTGCGCAGTTTCGCAGCGCGATCTGATT
>APFE031082561.1:2366-22446 GCA_000404065.3 Pinus taeda | reverse complement strand
CAAAAATCTGTGAGGGAGCCCTCTCTGACTAAGGAGGCTAAACCTTAGTCTAAAGCCTGGTTTGAAACAGTTGCATGAGATCTTACTAAGTAGCAGCCCTTAGTGCATGATTTTGTGACAACAAAACCAACTCGAAGGTATTCCACATCTCCTCATCGTGAAGTCCCGGTCCTTCTGTCAAGGATGATGTCTTTAGGTAACTCATCAAGATATTCTGGTGCAAAATCATCAACTGTAGGAATTGTGTCCACCTCATCTATGTCCACGATCAATGGTGGCTCATACAGCTTTAAGTTATCTACATTCGCTACTGAGTACATCTGCATATAAATCAGCAAATCAAGACAAAAGGCATTGTTTCCAATCTTCTCCGATATGGTGAATGGACCATACTGAATTGGTCTCAACTTCTTCCCTTCTCCCTTCATCCTGTCCTTGCTGATGTGGAACCACTCTTTGTCGCCCACTTGGAATTGGTGGTCGACTCGGTGTTTGTCATGTCGAGCCTTGTAACGGGCTTAACTTTTCTCCAATTGCTCTTGCACTACTTGGTGAATCAATTGGATTCATTGAATGAACTGTTGAGATTTGTCCCTGTCATTATGTCCACTGGAGCCATCTTCCCTTCCAAAGACCATATCAAAAGGGTCATTTGGTAAGTAGCAAATCATGTCTCAAATGGTGAACATTGCGTAGATGAATGCACTGCTTGGTTGTAGGAATGTTGTACATATGGGAGATTCTCATCCCACAACTTGGGATGTTTCCCACAATAGCCTCGTAACAAGTGTACCATAGTACGGTTTACAACCTCTGTCTGTCCGTTAGTCTGTGGATGAAATGTCATGCTTCTTTTCAATTTGGTGTCCATCATCTTGCACAAACTGGTCCAAAAATCTCCGAGAAAGCGAGAGTCCCAATCTGACACAATAGATGTGGGTAATCCAAAATCAACCCAAACATGCTAAAAGAAAAGAGAAGCAATCTGCTATGTAGTAATCTGCTTTTTACAAGGCATCAAAATACACATCTTACTAAAACGGTCAACGATGACATACAAATAGACATGACTCTTCCTAGACAATGGCAAACCTCCTACAAAATCCATTGACACACTTTCCCATGGACGACTCGGAATAGGGAGTGGTGTGTAGAGCCCGAGTTTTCTATTAGAGGGCTTTGAAACAGAACACATCACACAACCCTTTACATAGATAGTCACAATGTTTTTCATATGAGGCCAAAAACAAAATCTTTGTACATGACATAAAGTCTTTTCGACACCAAAGTGTCCAGACACAAGAGAGGTGTGGGCCTCTTGAATTACATGTACCCTTTCCCCTATGGGAATACACAATTTACCAAGGTGATATAACAGTTTCCCCTGCAAATGATAGTTGTCCACCTGTGAACCATCGGTTAGTTTTGTATAAATCTCCTTAAAGTCCTCATCGTTAGCATATTGTTCAACATAACTCTCAAAAGATAGCGAAGCATTATGCAATATAACAAAAGCAGAAATAGGAGGAAGAGATAGCATATCGACCACTTTATTGATAGTGCCCTTCTTATACTTTATTACCAGATGAAACTGTTGAAGAAAACCCATCCACCTGAAATGACGAGATTGTTGCAACCTGGTTTGTGACTAAAGGTACTGCAAGGGCTAATGATCTGTATGGATGATAGTCTCCTTGTTGATCAGGTAGTGTTTCCACTTTTTCACACTCTACACCAAGGCATAAAGCTCCTTGTCATAAGTGGGATAGTTTATCACAACTTTAGAAAAATTCTCATAATGGTAACCAATCGGCTTCTTTTGCTGCATCAGTACTACTCCCATGGCATAACCATTGGCATTGGTTTTGATCTCAAATGGTTGTTGGAGATTGGATAAGGCTAAGACTGGCACGGTACTGATCTTTTCCTTCAATGTTTCGAAGGAATTCTGTTGTCTTCTTCCCCATTGGAAGACCTGTTTCACACTTGTCAATGTGTGCAAAGGTGTTGCAATAACAGAGAAATTAGCAATAAATCTCCTCCAGTACTGGACTGCACCTAAAAAGATACGAACCTTGATTACATTAGTAGGATTAGGCCAATTTACAATTACTTCAACTTTAGAGGGATCAATTTTTAACTGACCATGACCAACAATATGACCTAGGTAACCCAAAAAGGTTTTCCCGAACTCACACTTTGACAACTTTACAAAGAGTTTTTTATTTTTTTAGTACATCAAGCACTTTCTTTACATGACACACATTTTCGACCCAACTCTTACTAAATACAAGTATGTCATATAAATATAAAAGAACAAATTCATCAATGAAAGGTTGAAAGAGCTCATTCATGACCCTCATAAAAGTGGTTGGAGCATTGCAAAGTCCGAATGGCATCACCATCCATTTGAACAGCCCCTGTTTGGTCTTGAAGGTGGTTTTCCATGCGTCCTGCTCTGCAATTCGAACCTGGTGATAACCACTGAGAAAATCCAATTTTGTGAAATAAATATCATTCTTTAATTGATCTACTAAGTCATCAATGCATGGAAGAGGATATCGTTTTTTCACCATAATTTTTTTAGCGCACAGTAATCCACGCACATCCTCCAGGTGCCATCTTTCTTTGGCACTAAGATAATCGGTGAACCACATGGAGAAGTGCTTGGCCTGATGACCCCTTGGTCCAACAATTCCTACACCTATTTCTTGATTTCTTCCATCTCAATAGTCGTCATCCTGTACATGCCAATATTTGGCAAAGGAGTGTCATGCTGCAAATGGATCTTGTGTTGGATTTCCCTCTTCAGATATAATCCCTTCGGTTCCTGAAATAGCTCATCATAATTAGAAATTAATTCAAATTATTCCTATTTATGTTCCTGATCACAGCCCTGGAAAGCATCATCTAATTCTGCCTCTTTTTCCCTTACAACCATAAGCATGCAACCTTTACTGGAATTCACCAGTATTTTCATTTGTCCAGTGCTTACAAAGCTGGCATTGATTTTATTTTGATGAGACCTTACTATATATTCTACCCCATCTTTTGTAATTTGGTATTTGTTCTCATGACGGAAAAAGACTGCCTTTCTATCATACAGATATGGACTCCCTAACACCATGCCACAGATATCCAATGGTATTACATCCAGTTCTACTTCATCCACTAGCTTAGAAGTGATCACAAATTTGACTTTACATTGCTTGGTGACACTCAATTTTGCTTTATCATGTATCCATCCAAGCGGGTAAGGTTTTGGACGTGGTTTTGTTTCTAAACCAAGTTTCTTCACCAGGGATTCTGTAATTAAGTTTGCTTGGGATCCAGTATCAAATAGAGTTTCAACTTTAGTATGATTTACAACAACTTTGATATGAAACAATTCAATCTGCTTTCGGTTATTAGGAAGGGACTCATTTACAGAACTAGTTCCTTCATGCGATTCAAAATTGACATGAGGTGTAAGAGTACCTTTTGTTCTCACTACTTCGATCAACGCTTCATCTCTGGAATCTGATCCAATGTCCTGCTACACTATTGCCACTGTCCTCTGCTTCCCTTTTCCTCCATACTTCTTTGGACACTTTTATGGATGCTGCTTCCAATAGTGATCATCATCATGGCCTTCCTTTTTGCAGTGATTGCAATACGACCTTTCTCCTTCTTTGGTTGTTGCCGTCTTCTTCTCCTTTCCTTTCCATTTTGCTTTAGATTTGCCGTTGGGAGGTTTGAACGGTGGTTTTTTGGACTGATCATCTCTTTTATTTTTGCCCATGTTCTCAATATGAATTTCTTTCACGCTGGTTAAGTCAATAGTGGTTGGTTCAAACAACAACAATGAATGCCTAATGTAGCTATGCAATGAACCAATATACTTGGTTACAACTTCAGGTGTATCAAGTGCAATACCCAAGTTCAGTGCTTACTTTCTAAACTCTTCTGTAAAACTCTGAACATCCTGACCTTTGCCTTGCCTTAAATACTCCCAATTCTTTAAAGCTTTTTGCTTGTATCCTAAAGGATAAAAATGTTCCTTTAACGTAGAAATAAAATCAGGTCATGAGGAAAAGAGGCTACCCACATTCTTATTGTGCTACAATTTTCTCTCCCACCAAACGAGAGAAGTGTTGCTCAGCCGTAGAGAGGCCAACTGAATATTTTCCTCACCCTCCACGATCTATTGAATCCTATAGTAGACCTCAATCTACCTAATCCAATTATTAAGCTTTTTTGCATTGCTTTCACCATTAAACATGGGAAGATCAAATTTAACATCTAGTTTAAAGAAAGGCTTCTTAGATGCATCCTTTGAATTTCTACAATTATGGTGGTGAGGGGAAGGAGAACCTTCACTCCCGGAAGGAGAAGGAGGGGATTCTTATCCACCATTCCCATGTGCTGAACCTTGTTCTTTTGGGTTTCTCTCTTTTGCTTTCTCCAGCCTTAAAACCAGCTGACTGATATTCTCTACCATTGAATAGAAAGTCTTGGGGAAATTGCACTCCTCTTCAAGATGAGCTTCATCGTCTGCCATGTTTCTCCTTCCTTGTGAACACCCCACTTCAGGATCGAAAGGCTCTAATTCCCTTTCACCTCTTCGGAGTCTATCTCTTGTTAGCATACAAACATGCAATTCACATCTAAAAGGACCTACTCTGATACCACTTGATCCAAGGATATTTTTCTTATAGACATATGGAAAGAATCACATGTAGAAATTGCAGCTTAACATAGAAATCTAATATGCACACATAAAAGAAGAAGGAACAAATAAAGGCACGAAAAGAAGACAACAAGAATTGATAACAGAGTTCGTCCAACTCAGACTACATCTCTAGGCCCTACTCGATCAATGGGGAGGCCTTCATATATTAAATGGCATGAAAAGACGAGAATTACATTCACGAGTTACATAAAAAGAGGCTTATATCTCCATTCCAGAAAATGGCTATGAAATGGAGACCTTAGATGGAGAAATGGACAACACCAATATGTCCATGGCAATGAAAGGGGCTGAAAACATATAAGATTTGTCCAAAATTAGACAAAATACACTATCAGCCCTCCTAAAAACTCTCCTGCCTCAAACTGCGTGCTGAAAATCCTTCTTCCCTGCACTTTTCCAATCATCGGGCTTTATATGTTTCATTTAGGACAAGGCCACTTAAAAATTGGAGGTTGATTTTGTTAGAATGGAAACCATTCATGTGGAAGGGTCGGCGGGCATAACAAACCCTTAAAAATAGCCTTTTTATCGTTTAAAAGCGATAATAGAAAAAACCCGAAAAACACTGAAAATCCAACCAAAACCTTTAAAACCAGACTTCAAATATATCAAATCGGCCCTATAAATCCATCGGTTCAGATCCCAATCGCAAAGTGCAATCACTGAGGTCCATGGCTGTGTATATCAGGGAATTGCCAATCATCGATCGCTGATTTTCCGATTCGCCAATCGCCAATTTCTCGATTCGTTGATCGCCTATTAGATCTTGATCGTCGATCTGCTTCTCAATCTGACGTCTGAGATTGCACATCGCTGATCGGAGATCACAATCATAACATCCCAAAGGTCTGGTCTTGTGCCTTGGGTTTCACCGAACCGATTCGCTGATGCCGACCGCTTTATGTCCCCGATATCGCCGATTGCCTGCCCCCGATTGCGATTAGTCAGAGATCACTAATCGGGGGTTTCGCTACCCTTGCTTCTCTGCCTTTGACTTCTTTGACCCGATATATCAGAAATCATTGATTAGGGATCTTAAAGTCTGCCCTTTGCATGATTTTTGATGTGATTCCCTTTTAAAGCTAACAACCCATTTTTTTTAGGGAAAAATCCTCATTTTCCAAAGGAACAAGGTGACCTTCTTTCTGCCATAACTTCATCATCTGGACTCGGATTGGAGTGTCGTTCACACCATTGGAATTAGGGTGATGATCACTTCGATATGATGTCACGATACCTACTTTTATGCCACTTAGAATTTTGATCTTTTCCCTGCCTTTGTATCTGAAGATCCACCTGGATCATAAGTGTCTCATTTTAATTGTCACTAGCTTTGATCTGAATGAGATGGAAGACATGTGTTACCTTTGCACAACATCAAAATCATACTTACCAGATGTCCTTTATGGATTTCACATTAATGAAAAACGTCACAACAATATTGATTTTTGTACAACACCCTTAGGTGGGATATATAATGGTTCCAAGGGCTTATCTAACGCGAGAGGTCCAATGGACACATCATGGATGGTCGAGTCCTTAGAAGAATAAATTGACTCAAGAGGGTCGTAATTTTTCGCTCATGTGGACAAATTAACATGCTCACTTAGGATAAGAACAAGCACATTTCTTCTAAAAGGATAAAAAAATCCCCCCCCCACTGCCCCCAGGCGGAGGTGGAGAGGGTTGCACAACCACTTGTTATTATGGCTTGGTAGGGAATTGATGAGTAAATAAATTAGCTATTGGGTGGCTAGCAATGGAGCAAGAAGGTAATGCATTTCATCCATATGAGGGAACTCATGAGTTAAAAGTTCTCCTTGAAAAATCTTACAAGGATATTTAACATTTCGGTGATGGTCACATGTGCCCCCACCCTTAGGTTGATTTTGAGTATTCTCCTAAGAAGTTTTAGGATTATTATTATTTTTATTCTTTTTCTTCTTATCGTTAGGTTGCAAAGTATTATTAGGTGTTGTGTACTTCACTGTGAGAACCTAGACATACTACTCGAAAGAAGGTGGAAGAAGGTGCTTGTTTAGAACCAAGTGCACTTTCTAGGGCTTAGAATATGGAAATCATTTTCCCTAGCTAAGCAACTAGTTGGCTCATAGTATCAAAATAAATTGAACCAATAACACCATCAGAATGTGGTCCTAACTTGGGTCATTGTGGATCTATTGAAGGCCAAGAAGTGTTGGAAATAATCTTGTACAAGGTGCCCAACTAAGAGTAAATCAAGTCAAGATGATGAGTACGTAAGATTTCCAGGTTCTTAGTAGTCACCCAAACAATAACGACATATTTGGCTATAGGTAGTTCTAGGGATTGGGTGAAATAGTATTTAAGTACTTCATTGGGGACTTTGGCTCATATTAATCTCTTGTGTCTTCTCCACTCATGAATATTATCAAATATGTGACTAGAGTTATCTTGTTTGAAGTTCGAAAAAAGGTCAGTCCCAAGATCCTACCTAGTAGGTAGCCAAAAATGGTTCAATACAGTATGAGCCAAGGAGGAAAAGTCAATATAATATGCCTTATATAATTTGATATATAATTTTGCAGTATCTTTGGTTAGGTTTCTCTAGAAAATTCTCAACCTCGTAGAATCATCCACCAAAGAGTTAGAGGAACACCAAAGATGATAAGTGGTGATGTGTGTGGAAGGATTCTCCCCTGGATTCCCTTTAAACTTAGGAATATCAGACAAAAGTTTGGGTGACATAGGTGGCCACCTAGGGTCATGACATAAGGGTTCATTCGTCAGCCTATCCATATTCGAAAAATCAATAGGAGCTAATAATGGAACCTATTGTTGGTTAAATGGATCGTAAGGGAAATAAGTAGCCCCTGATGCACCATATGGCTCCCCCATACCATAGTTAAAGGAAGACAAATGTGGACCAAGGCTATAGTTCATCCTAGTATACTGAGGTCATGAGTGAATAGATGAGGTGTAATGATATTTTCCCCTAGGGAAAGTGACCCTAGAGAACAAAGGACCCCCAAGATTTATGTAGGAAAGAAATTAAATATATAATAAAACATAAACATAGAGCTGCAATGAAAATTGAACTTCAATTGATTAATATCAAATACTGAAAAATTATTTACATGTAGAATGGAAACAAACTAGCTCGGGCAATCGTAGCTTATCTCTGAGAAGAGATGTGACAGCTACATACCTTCTGAACTATCTTGCAATGAGGCTCGTAGGCCTTTTTATTATTGAGAAACGAGGCCAAATCCTAAACATCCAAAAACCTAACCCTAGGATATTAAGAGCCAATAATTTGTGGACCCCATTGGGGTTAGTTAGTACACCAACTTCTCAGGGTCGTAACTTTGGCATACGATATATATTTGATGCATACGATACCTCATTAGAAATATCTATCTAAGGACTACACATTTCGATTATAAACCATTGGGTTTTCCCTTTTTCCAAATAATCGTCGTTTAGGGCCTCAAAATGTCTCTGAAAGTTGAAGATCCAAAAAACTACCTAAAAATAGCATACTGTGCTACAATTAAGTAAACAGAAATAGTGGTGGGGCTCCAAGTGGAATAGGTGGGTGGCCACCAATATCCACTTGGATCAGTCCTCCCCCCTTAGGAGGCAATGGTCCCCATTACATTAAGTGCCTCCATGAGATGGGGAAACTTCTGTTGAACTTGGGCCTTGGTGAGCCACTTTCCTTAGTGCAAGAGTTTTCTAACTTTTCTAACTTGATAAAATTGGATCTTCTATCGGTGAGTAGTACTCATTTTTGTGTCCATGATATGATTAGTTGTGTCCTGTTCCATGTAGTCTAGGTTGAGCTTTGTTGGTGTTAGTTGTTTGGCAATGTCTAAGTGTCTAGCAATGGTGGAAAGTATGGTCAAAGGTGGTCCACATTGAAAGTTGGGTGCAAGTCAAGGAATGGGGGAATGTTGAGCTCAAAAACATTGTCTTCCACAGTCTTGGTGATGGTGTAAGGCCCATATCAGAGCGGTTAGAGCTTTTGATCGTCTTTGACAAGGCATTCTTTCAGCAAATGCAACCAAACTTTGCCTCCCACCTAAAACTTATGTGGCATCCGATGTTGATCATGTCGTTTCTTGTACTTGGCATTGGACTTATCCAATATGTCATAAACCTGTTGGAAGATGTGCTGAATGCATTCAATAAACCTAGTTGCTTTATCATCCTAAGACTGTAAATGTGTGGATTTTTCCTATGTAGTTGCATGATACATGGCAACATCAATCAGGCACAATGATTGAAATCCCATAACCACTTGAAATGGACTCTAGTCAATCGATCAATGGAGAGAAATGTTATAATTGAGTTTCACATAAGGAAGGATCTCATCCCTGGTTCATGGATGCTTAGAGTTGTACATGCAAAGTATGTATACTATCATCCTGTTGAAAACCTTTGTCTGGCCATTAGTCTAGGGATGGAATGCAGTTGACTTGGTAATCTTGGTGTCCAATAATATACATAGGCTTGACCAAATGTGCTTAGGAATGTGGTATCCTAGTTTGATATAATGGTGTGCGAGATCCCAAAATGTTCCCACACTTGTTCAAAGAAGATTTTTCCAATGTCCTATATTCTGATACTCTTCTTGTAGGTCACAAATATGGCCATATTAGAAAATATATCCACTACCCCAAATACACAGTCATTAACATGCTTGGTAGAAGGGATGCGAGATATATAGTCCATGGAAATGGATTCCCAAGCCTAGCTAGGAGTAGGAAGAGTAGTGTACATACATTGCTTCTTGATGGTTGGCTTGGCAATGACACAGGAAGTGGAGGTTCTGATATATTTTCCAACATCCTGTCAAAGTTTTGGCCAATAAAAGTACTTATGTAGTAGAACCACAATTCTCTCCACACCGAAGTATCATGCGACCTGACGGTAATGTGCCTCCTAAATCATCTTGGAATGCTCACTCAAAGGAACACAAAGGTGGCCCAAGTAACATAATAATGCGTATTGAAGGTAGAAATCTAGAACTTTCTTGTCATTCGCTAGTATCTAGTATGTGGTGGTGAACTCTGAATCATTTTTGTACAATTGTGACCATCCATAGTTCTCATGGCCACAAGATTTGAGAACAATAGTCAGTGCTGCAACTGGGGGCCGAATGAGGAAATTTGCAACATGATTGGTGCTGCCTTTTCTATATTTAATGATCAAGTGGAATTTTTACAGATATGCAGACCACTTTTGATGGAAATTATTCTACAACTTCCCTTATGTCTATATAAATTGAAGAGGTTTGTGATCAATGTGTATGATCGTATCCTTCTTGGAATGTAATGTTTCCATTAACGACAATCGTACATCATCAAATGCTTCTCTTTATCATAAATGGGGTACTTATGAATTGTATCATAAAGAGACTCACTATGATAGGTCATCAAATGCCCTTGTTGAGTGAGAACTACACCTATAGCATAGTTGAAGGCATATAACTCATTTTCAAATGGTTATTATAGGTCTAAAAATGTGAGTAAGGGTGCATAGCATAGGTGGTGCTTTAGGTCAATGAATGCCTTTTTTTGGGACTCAAACCAAGAAAGCTTTGTTTTATCTCTACCCTTGGTAACCTAACTCAAAGGCCAAGTGATATGGGATAATCCCAATGTGAACCTCCAATAAAAATTGTCAAGGCTCACAAAGTTGCAAAGATCTATTAGAGTGATCGAGGCTAGCCAATCTTGAATGACTTGGATGTTAGTAAGATCGACATGCACACCTTGCTCATCTATGATGTAACCTAGACATTGAACCTGGCTTATGCCAAAGGTGCATTTCTCAAAGTTATCACATAGTTTGTGTTGTCATAGGGTTTGAAGGACCTAATGAATGTGTTGCAATTTCTCTTCCCAACTCTTGTTGAAGATGAGGATGTTGTCTAGATATACAACCATGAACGAGTTAGTGAAGGGTCACAAGATGTCATTTATCAACCTCATAAAAGTTGCAGGGGCATTTTTCAACCTGAAAGGCATGCCCAACCATTCAAAAAGTCCCTCCTTGGATTTGAAGGTGGTCTTTCATACATTTGTGGGCTCTATTGGAGCCTGGTGATAGCCATACTTCAAGTTAATCTTTCTCAAATAATTGGCTTCTTTGAGCTAGTCTATAAGATCATCAATCTGTGGGATTAGATACCTATTACGGACAATGATTTTGTTTAGTGCCTGATAATCAATGCAGAGCCTCCAAGTCCCATCCTTCTTCTACACAAGTACAATCGATCTCCCACAAGGTGAGGAACTTGGTTGGATGTTCCTTTTTTGCAACAACTACTGGATCTACTGCTTGATCTCTTCACTTTCCAAAATGGAGCGATGATATATTTTCCCATTGGGTAGAGGTGCTCCAGGAGTCAAATCAATAAAATTCTTGACCTGACAGTGCAAGGGTACCCTTGTGGGTGAGGAGAAGATGTTTATGTCTTCTTCCATGACCTTACCACCTACTTCTACTACGTGGAGGAACCCTTCCTGAGGGCCATGGCCACAATATTCCCATTACCTTGAGAGTGAATCAGAAAGAAAACAAATTTCCAAGTCTAGGAGATGACCTTGTTGCATTTCTTAGCAAAGATACAAGATATGGTGTTAGGCGGGGCTACCTATGACATCCTATATAATTTTTTATCCAAAGTAATAATAACAATGTGAGGCCTAGAATCATACACAACATGACACTTCCACAAGTATTGTTGGCCTAGTAATACATCACAAACCTCAAGACAAGCAATGTCACACAGTACCTCATCTGTGAAGGGTTTGATGTTTTAGTGGAGGAGGCACTATTGTTTGACATAGAGATCTCGTCCCTGGTGGAGCCACCTAATGGTGTATGGTTGCAGTTATGGTGTGGTCAGCAAGCCTAGCCATTGAATTTCTTCTACTAAGATGAGTTTCTTTTGGATACCTTTATCAAAAATGAACTGCAACAATGACCCCTTGACCCACATCTCTGAGTTGAAGAAATGTCCCCCTTCATCTGGGTCTTTAGGCTCAATCTTCTAGATCTTGGTGGTGGAAATGGTTGTATTGGGATCTGCATCAATAATCTACTTCCCTTTGTAATTTCCCTTGTCGAGGTCTGACTCATAATCATAACATGCATCTGACTCCAAATACTTTCACTTGGCCACCAGTGATTGCTTGGCATGACACTCACTTGTGTTATGAGTAGGGCTCTTGTGGAACTGACACCACTTCATTGTGTCTTTCTTCATCTTTGTGGTGGTATTCTTTGCTTATGGTGTGGCTCTATTATTTGGTTGCGGCTTCGATGAGTTGTATTGGGTCACCTTGCCTTGGCTTTGCCATTTTCTATATTTTTGGGTCACCTTTCCCTTACTTCAGATTCACAGATCCAAAGTCCCACTTCCTCTGTTTAAATTTCCGCTTGATCTTGACAATGTATCAATATGTTGCGCCGAGCGACGAGATTTCTAAGAACTCCATCTCATCTTGAATGTATTTGTGGAGACAATTGCAATACTTGAGTACCAAATTATTCTTAGAATCATTGATACCAAACTTCGTGCGAAAGGTATGAGAAATATTTGTGAACTCTAACATGTCTTTGCCCTTCCCTTCATCAGTGTGGTCCATTTATGTACTTATATTCATAGCTCCCGACATGGTAATATTGTACCTTCACAGTGTATCAAAAGGAATTCTAAGTGGGTATGGTTGAAAATAGTTAGGGTTCCCTCTCGTACTTCTACTCATAGTAGGTTTCCCACCAATCCTTGATTTAGGGAGGTGGCTTTGAGGAGTGAAAAAGTAATATTTTCCCAATCAGAAAAATCATGAACCAAAAATTATCCTTCTAGCATATTTAACCATTTCTCTATGGCATATGCATATATTTGACCTTCAAATATAGGGATGTCAGAGTTAACTTGTATCTTGAAGGGGCGGCACCTACGAAGTGATTTTTGAATGAAGATGCATCTCTTGTTGGCATTCACAGAAGGATCTTGGAAAAGTTGTCCATCATATCGTTCCTTTGCCACTCGAGGGCTTCTTCAAGAAGCAGTTTGATCGAATCTCCTTCTCCCTTGCCTTTCTTTTATTCCCCCATTGGAGTTCATCAATGTCGGTGGGGATGGCCTTGTAAGGGTTCAACCTGTTCAAGTCTGAACTCCATATACCCCGACCTCATTGGGGACATGCACAAAACAAAAAAGAAAGGGAAAACTTCTCTGATACCATTAATATGGATTTATGTCCAAACAAAATGAAATACAAAATAAAACAAAAATATAGGGATACAACACAAATTGAACCTCAATTGATTAATAAAAAATACTGAAAATTGTTTACATATAGAATGGAAACAAACTAGCTCGGGCAATGGTATCTTATCTCTGAGAAGAGATGTGACAACTACATGTCTTTTGAACTGTGTTACAATGAGGCTCACAGGATTTTTTGTTATTAATAAACAAGGGAAAACCATAAAAATCCAAAAACCTAACCCTAGGAGATGAATTTCCAAAAGTTTGTGGGCCCTGTTGGGGTTAGTCGGTACACCGAATTCCTGGGGTCATAAATTTTGCATACAATAATTTTTTGATGCGTATGATACCTCATTGTAAAGATCTATTCGAGGACAACAAATTTTAACTGCAAACCTCTATTATGTGTTGTTGGTTTGTGCATTTTCCAAACAAAAAAAATGTCGTTTAGGGCCTCAAAATGGCCTCGAAAGTTCAAGACCTGAAAAACTACAAAAAATAGTAAATTGTGCTACAATTAAGTAACCTAAAACAATGGTGGGTGGCCACCAATATCCACCCGGATCATGTATGTGGAAGGATTCTCCCCTAGATTCCCTTTAAATTTAGGAATATCAGACAAAAGTGTGGGCAGCATAGGTGGCCACCTAGGTTCATGACATATGGGTTGATTTGTCATCTTATCCATATTTGAAAAAAATCAAGAGGAGTTAGAAGTAGAATCTATTGTTGTTTAAATGGATCATAAAGGAAATAACTACCCCTAGACCAACCATAAGGTCCCTCCATACCATAGTTAAAGGAAGAAAAATGTGGACCAAGGTTGTAGTTAGTCCTAGTAGACTGAGGTCCTGGGGCAACAGATGAGGTGTAAGGATGTTGTCCCCCAGGGTAAGTTCCCCTAGATAAAAAAGGAACCGTAAGAGCATGAATACTCATGGGATTGTACCTAAAACCTCTGTAGAATTTTGTAGAATTTTTCCTACAAATCAGCTAGCTTTGATACCATGTAGAACTTTTTCTACAAATCAGCTAGCTCTGATACCATGTAGAAATTTCCCACCTGTAGATCAACTTGGTAATGCAATGTACTAAAGAAAAAACTTGATCTACTTCTACAAACAATTTAGCGGAAGCTTAATCAACCATGAGCAACATCAATAAGAACACATATAACGGATAAGAAGGAATCAATCACACATAACACAAAAGAATTTACCCGGGGAAAGCACCTGCCTAAAACCCCATCTCTGTATTATCATACAAGTGGAAATATAGTTCGGATTACACAAAGCCTTAGCTCGAAATTTATCCAGCTCTCAGTAGAATCCCTCTACTACTCATAGACAGTCAAAAGCTTCTCACAGACCTTCTCCTCTGCCCTCCAAGCCTCCTATTTCTATGCATAGTTTTTCCTAGGTCCTCCAGTTGCAACCTATGTGATTCTCACCTCACACACAACACTGACCTCTGAAATAACTGCACAAACCTGAAGGAGATAAATACTCATCATGGATGAGCTTACTTTATAGGAAAAATATTCATCCAATTGATAGTACACTATCCATTCTCTGATCTCAACTAGGTCTCTGTCTGAATTGACATGCATGAGTTATTTAAGTTGTAATATTCAGTTATCTGAAAATACTAGTTGTTACATGCATGCAAGCATTAACAATCTGAATCTCATTAATTTAAATACTTGTTAAATTAATCTAACTGGACTTTACTCAATTAACTGAGCCAACTAATTACAACTCATAATTAGAACTCATCCTTATCTCTTTAACTGATGGATAAATTCATCAATTAATAGATAAATTGTTGCATGTCCTCACATAGACTTCAAGTATGTTTTTCCTTAACTAATTAACTCATGGAGATTAATTAATTAAGATTTTAAACTGCTGTTAAGACCAAATTAATTTTACTTCCTATAGATAGACTAGGGACTACTATAAATAGGAAGAGACCCAGAAATGCTATTTTTAGAACTTTCTATTTTTAGTAGTTTCACCTCTCACCCAATGTGGCCAGTGACCTCACTGGCCAAACTGCTATTTTTAGACATGCTATTTTTAGCAAGTCTATTTTTAGCACATTCTAAATTTAGAATTTATTGTTGCACACTTTTCAACACTCCCTCTGAACAAGAAAGGCTTTCTCTTGAACCCGATCCTGTAACTCTGGAATGTTCTGCATGCAACAAATCTACCCGGTCCACTTGCTTTAATAACACTTGGAACAAAAACACTCCCAACTGACCACTCTGTTGGGCTAGGAACATACTCTGATGTTGAAGCTCTACCTGCTGCTGACAAGTGCTCCCTCTCTGACATCTGCGCTATTGCAACACCTCCATGCATCTCGCACCATTGCACACCTCTTTGTGCCACCTAGCATTGTGCAAAACACTTGTGCCTCTCGCATTGCTGCAGCCTACTAGCTATGCGTTGTCCTAGGATTTCTTGCACTGTTGCTATCTTTGCTGCTCCATCCGCATCTGTCTCTACCCAATCAGTCAGTTCCTGCTACTCCATATTGGGGCTCCCATAGCAAGGTCTCATCCAAGAGGTTAGGTACCTCAAGGATCCTGCCCCTCCTCCTTGGGATGATCACTCTATATCGCCCCACCTCCTACTTAGAGGTATGGCTACATCTGATCCCTCAGCCCATCTGGCTCGAAGTTTCCCCCTACTGGAGGTCTCTGCATGAGTAGATGTCTCTACTCGAGCTCCACTCAGCTTCCCCTGTTGTGGCTACTCCACAACGTCCTGAAGCTGCTGCACCAATCGTGGCTCCTCCCCAATCGTCTGAGACTTCTTCTGGTGCTGCATGTTGAGAGGTAACATACCCTCCCTCTCAACCACCAAGTCTCCATCAGTTGCCTTGCTGCTCAAGGCTTTGCATGCATCTTGAACCTCAAGAGCATACAAATTCTTGACCCGTGAACCGATCTGCTTCACGTGTCTAGTGATGATGTGTCTAAGGAAAACTTTTCCCTTACTGAAGACTACATCATAGCCTCTATCTTCCAGCATCACGATCAACACCAAGTTTCTCTTCAATCCTGGTATATACTTGACATCGGTCAAGGTAAGTCGAGATCCTTGCTCCCTCTGAAAAATAACCGTGCCTACACTTGAGACACTATACTTCTCATCATTACCCATTGCTATGAGTATCTGGAGATCTTTCTCCTCCAAAGTACTGAACAAACTCTTGTCGCTGGTCATGTGGAAAGAAGCTCAACTGTCAAGAAACCAACCACTTCCCACCATGGATGAAACCATGCATGCGAAGAGTGTGAAATCCAACTCAAACTGTGAAGCGAGTTCCTCACCTTCAGATCCTTCCCCGGATCCCTTCTTGGATTTTCTCCATGGACAATTTGCAGCATAATGGCCCACCTCATGACAACGAAAGCATCACACTTTCGATTTGTCAACCTTCTTCCCATCATTGGAAGAACTGGATTCGGAAAGAGAAACCTTCTCCTTCCCCTTCTTCGCCTTACTCGCTAAGGCACAATTCTCCTCATCATGCATGGAAGAAGAACTGTCTCTGGTGCTCCGTCTGATCTCCTCCTACATCAAATCCGACCATATTCGTTCCCAATCTGGCAGTTTCTCCCTTCCATTCATCGAGTCCTAGTAGCTATGCCAACTCTTAGGAAGGTCAAGAAGTGCTAGACTCACCATATCCTCATTCGATGTCACGACCCCTACACTTGCAAGCTCATCCCTGCATGTGATGAGCTTGGTCAGATACATAGAGATCGTCTCATCCCTTTCACACTTGATCTTTCTAAGTTTGTCCTTCAATGCCAACTTCCTCTAATCATTGCTATTCTGATATAAATCTTTCAATGTTTTCCACATTGCATGCAGAGTCTCCTTCCCATGGAGGCTCGAGACAATTTGATCTTGCACTCCCTCCAAGAGAATTCTCCTAGCTCTAGCCACACACTTCCTCCATTCCACCTCCTTAGTCTTGTCAGTAGGCTTGGGAATTTCTTGAAGAATGAAATCCTTAACGCCATTATCTTCCAAAACTGCCTCCATGCGATCCTTCCAAGCTATATATTTTGAGCTGCCATCAAGGGCATACTCAAGCCTCAAACCATAGAATGCCATCGATGAAATAGATGTGATAAGAACTTGAGATCTATATCCCAAATAATAAACTTCAAATTTCTCTTGCTAATATATTGTTCTTGCTTGATCACCTGTGCTCTGATACCATGTAGAATTTTGTAGAATTTTTCCTACAAATCAGCTAGCTTTGATACCATGTAGAACTTTTTCTACAAATCAGCTAGCTCTGATACCATGTAGAAATTTCCCACCTGTAGATCAACCTGGTAATGCAATGTACTAAAGCAAAACACTTGACCTACTTCTACAAACAATTTAGCAGAAGCTTAATCAACCATGAGCAACATCAATAAGAACACATATAACTGATAAGAAGGAATCAATCACACATAACATAGAAGAATTTACCAGGGAAAGCACCTCCCTAAAACCCCATCTCTGTATTATCATACAAGTGGAAATATAGTCTGGATTACACAAAGCCTTAGCTCGGAAGCTATCCATCTCTCAGTACAATCCCTCTGCTGCTCATAGACAGTCAAAGGCTTCTCACAAACTGTCTCCTCTACCCTCCAAGCCTCCTATTTCCATGCACAGTTTTTCCTGGGTCCTCCAGCTGCAACCTGTGTGATTCTCACCTCACACACAACACTAACCTCTGAAATAACTGCACAAACCTGATAAATCCTCATCATGGATGAGCTTCCTTTATAGGAAAAATATTCATCCAATTGATAGTACATTGTCCATTCTCTGATCTCAACTAGGTCTCTGTCTGAACTGACATGCATGAGTTATTTAAGCTATAATATTCAGTTATCTGAAAATACCAATTGTTACATGCGTGCAAGCATTAACAAACTGAATCTCATTAATTTAACAACTTGTTAAATTAATCTAACTGGACTTGACTCAGTTAACTGAGCCAACTAATTACAACTCATAACTAGAACTCATCCTTATCTCTTTAACTGATGGATAAATTCATCAATTAATAGATAAATTGTTGCATGTCCTCACATAGACTTCAAGCTTATTTTTCCTTAACTAATTAACTCATGGAGATTAATTAATTAATATTTTAAACTGCTGTTAAGACCAAATTAATTTTACTTCCTATAGATAGACTAGCGACTACTATAAATAGGAAGGGACCTAGAAATGCTATTTTTAGAACTTTCTATTTTTAGTAGTTTCACCTCTCACCCAATGTGGCCAATGACCTCACTAGCCAAACTGTTATTTTTAGACATGTTATTTTTAGCATATTCTAAATTTAGCATTTCTTGTTGCACACTTTTCAACAACCTCCACACGTAGAAGCATCGTCATAAGAATTAGAGGTTATAAGCATAGTGGTACTAATGGGGTGAGTGCCCCTAGGTAAACTAGCCCCTCTGAAGGAATAAGAAGCTCCATAGAAAGGCATCCCACCTAACAAAGAACTATTCCAAGGTTGATAAGTATTACCAAAAACATAATTTTCCCCAGCGTGGATGGAACAATCATTGACCCCCCTTGCATGTTCTTAAAGTAGGCATACATGTGTTAGGAAAAGTAACCATAGGTATAGAAGAACTAGGATTAAAAATCCCATCTCAAAGGTTGACCAAGTTTTGTCTCCATTTCAAACACAAAGATGGATGAAGGCATAAACACAAAAAACGATGGAAATCTTGCAAAGGTCAAGGAAGAGACTAGTGGAATACCACAAGAAGATTTGATGGGTGTTGTAAGATGAATGGATCCTACCACACTAAGTGGTTGTAAATATGACATGGTTGTAGAAACTCTCAATTTAGAGGGTAAAGAGGACCCATCTCCCCCACATTAGAAGTAGTATTTTCACCAGCCATGTAATGAGAAAAATGTGAAAGGGTTCACTATTGTAAGGTCTTAGTTGCACTAAAAAAGGGCCAATAGGTTCAGCTAGAGGTGGATTTACACATGAAAGTCAATTTTCATCAAGCACTCCAATAAAAACTATATCTTATACCCTAGGACCAAGCTCATCCCCCCCAACTCGAGTATGGTCTTCGCTTCTGTTGTCATAGTTAATCTACATCTACAACAGGGTGGACCTTTTTCTTCAAGAGAATGGGCTAAAAGTCTATGAGAATGTTTATTTGTTTCTTTATCCATGATGATATAGGTTTTTAACAAATAAAATTAATTAAGACACCCCTAAGGAAAAAATATGACTCAGACCAAACAACACATGCTAAAAATTCTATGAGTCAAGCACACAAAAACCAAAGAGAGAGAAGGCATCTTCCCACTAATTTAGCATGTTTGATTAGGGCCCAGGTTAACAGTAAATATGTGGTTGGAACAATTACATTGGCGACCTAGTTAATGGTCCTTTTAGACCCGATACAAGCACCCCTATTATTCGTGGGGTACCCTTCGGGATGTTTGAATGAGTTTGACCAATGTTTGTTTCAGATACAGTAAGGACATCTCCCTTGACATCACTCATGTAAGCTACCTAATATTCTAGCCACTAGAGATACCACGTATAGCAACCAGACTTGAGGGGATAGTCTTGAGTATGATTCAGATGCAAGGGAATGGAAACTATGCCTGAAACCCCTGAGATATATCTCATAGAAAGTAGTACTTGTTGAGCCTCAAACCTGCACTTCTTTACACATCCTCTCAGCCTCCTTTTCCTATTCATTTCCTTCTTTTGCCACTCGTTCCCTCCATCAAATTGCTCAAATCATTGTATTTTAGGACTTTTTACATGGTTTTCTAATTATGCTAATGACTGTGTTGTTGGTTTAGAATTTTGGTTCAAAGTGGTGCGTTTCCGCAGCTGATCCCGATTTCCGCAGCCAACCCCAGATTCCGCAGCTGTTTTATTAAACGATATGTTACAGGTGTCCTCCGGGAAGAAGAGCCACATGGGCAAGTTCGTGGAACCAAGGACATGGTGTGTGTCCTTCCAGCTCACCCAAACCGGTCATAAAAACCCGT